>JAPYZR010004829.1:0-12028 GCA_030522945.1 Trichopria nigra
CATATAACCTTGAAATGACGCCATTTGTGCATGACAATGACTTTAACATAACGTCCGAGATATATTTACCTTTAGCCCATTTTTTCAACATATCATTAAATTAATAATAATAATAATAATAATAATAATAACAACAACAATAAAAACACGTTTTAATGTTGCATTATTACAGTGTTTGTTAATTAATTTTTCGTAATTTAAACAAAATTACGAATTAATTGTACGGAATAGTACATTGCTCGAGAGTTCGAACTGCGCAATGAAAGTCGCAAATGATTACCATTAAAAATCCAAATATAACGACGTTTGATACGGTATAACCGGCGCGCATCGTGCTGCTGCCCGAAGACAACATTTGGTCAATTGTCAGAGTGGGATGACCGCATTTTTATTGTACGTACATACTTAATCGGCTCTCGAACAGCTAACAATCAATCGTATACAGTGTCCACGCGGTAGGTTGTAAACCAGGACAATGGCACACCGAAATCTGAAATGTCATAGGGGTTCCTTAATGGCTCGCAGATGGCTGGTGGGCATGCAAGGGGCGCATTTTTCGCTGTCTTGTGCGGGACAATGAAATTCCCGAATCTCTCTAAGGCGCAATAATAAAGTCAACTCGGTTAAATACGTATATCGGTCCCTATATATATATTTTTTTTTTTATGCGTTTATATTCATTTATACAAGGTTCAGTCGCATCCGAACTGTTTGGAAAATGGACCCCACCCCTGTAGTAAACGTAATTTATATTAATGACCCGTTTAATTTTACAATTCATGTATTTAAATTTATTATTTCTCACTTTCTTCAAACACTTTTATTTTATTTCATTTGTAAATAGAAATGCCCTTTTATAAGTTTTCGATTAACTTGGAAGCTGTTAAAAGTTCACTTTTCAACTAAATTGACTTTATCAACTTGAATGTTAAATAAGAATGTTACGTTTTCAAATAAATTAATTTCACTCGGTATCAAGATTAAAGGCAGAAACACCATGAGACATTTTTGTTTTGTTTTGAACAATTGCACTTTAGAATATAGAAACTTAAAAAAAAGCAAAATGTATACCCTATGAGCCAGTGTTCAAATTTAAAAATCCCTGGTGTTTTCTGGTTTACCAGAAAATGGGATTTTTCTCTCGTGGACTCTTGTCACTGTGAAATGATATTGTAATATCATAACCAACGGTTGGCACCGCTGAAAGTTTCATGGTAAGACAAGTTTCTAACGACACCTGATTCATTTCGACTGATTCATCCATTTTACGTGGTACACTTCCCAGGCTATTCTGATTTGCTTCATCTTCCGCGAATCAATTTCTTGAACAAATCTTAAACTCCTTTATAAAGAAATGTATTATTCAAGAGCTGATCAATATTTAACATTTTATCTTCTATAGCACTTTGTCATTAACCCGTTAAGTTTAGTCCAGCCACTGATGCCAATTCAGCGGGATTTCCGACAATAGTTGGACCAGCTGATTCAGTTCCGCGGCTTGGCCCAACTCGTTCTGAATGAATTCGGAATACCAAGAATCAATCCAACTTCCAAAACATACCAGAATCATTGAGGATGTCTCAAAAACCATCCTAAAATCTAATCTTTTTGATGTCCGGCCAGCTTAAAAGTCTTTTAGAAACTGTTTTAGAAATCCGTCTCAGTTATCAGGATGATCAAACCCAACGTCAAGATAGACCAGGTTCTGTCGAAGGAAATTGAGATCCGATGGAGAACGAAATTCTTCGAAGATGATTGAAACTAACTCATTCATCTTTTTAGATGACAACTTTTCGGGCAGTTGAACATTGGTAGAAGCACCGAACAGTGCACCTATAAAAAGAGCACATCGATTGGATCCTAACAATGTTACTCCATCATGATCAGCACATTTCAGTTTCATAACTGGACGTTGACATGACGTACGACCGAGTAAAATGACGGCAAATGAAATCGAACGAAAGATAAATAAACGGATAAGCTGGTGCATCTGGGTGGGGGATTTGGGAAGGAAGAGATTTCCTAAAGGTGCATTATGTAGAGCGGGGGTGGGAGAAAGCGAATAAAAAATGTAGCTTCGAGAGCGAGCGAAGCAGATAGGAACGCTTGGAACAGGGAAAACCAATTGCACGAATACTCAAGAGGGGACTCGGTGACATGGTCAAGCACATACCGACTAGGATTATGGATGTGTGCGGGTGTGCGCGTGATACCAGGACTGGGCAGCTGAAAAAAAAATCAAGCGGGAAAGCGGAACGCCAGGACTCGAAAGGGGCGGTGGGGGTGTGGATGCCGGTCTGTGGATTGGGGGATGAAAGGACCACTGGTGCAGCGCAACAGTCGTCCTTTCGACAAATATCGGTCGCTGCTCGCTGCGGAAATTTCCAGTGAAATCGCGAGTTTTGGAGTGGGGCAAAACTAAAATTTGCACGGCTGAATTACTCGCTCGCTCGCTTGCTCTCGGACTTCCATCCAGCTGATGCTCCGTCTCGTATCGTCCATCTCGCTCGCCAGATCTCGATTCCCTATCTGTCGACTTCTCACTGCCGCTGTTGACGAACTATCAAACCCGCTAGCAATTACCCTCGATCATTTTCCAACGAGTTTTTACTCGCTTTTTCCATTTCCGAATTCGCGTAAAAAGCGCCGCGGCATTAGGCCTCCGATATCATTTAACGTGATTTCTTTTTTCCCTTAACGATCTTTACATTCTTATCTGACCGGAAGTGGATGGGGAGGTTCTTTTTGGGTGCACAATTATTGGAATACCGTATATTCATTTAGCACTGGTCATCCATTGGTCGTCCATGATTTGTCCAGTATTGGTCTACTCGTCCATGGACGAACATTGGACGTACACTAGATGTCCAGATATGTACGAATAATGGACTTCCGGACTCGCACGTACATTAGACGATCAAAGTATCGTCCAGTTTTTGTCCTTTAGGAAACCCATTTGTGTAGACGTCCATCTTACATCAACTGCACGTCCATCGTACGTTTATTATACGTGATCAGTGGACGTTTGATGGATGTCCAATGGATGTCCTTGTATCAGTGACAAGTGGACTCACAATGGACATAGCAATAGACGTAGATTTTTGTAAAGATAAATGAAGAAGGGCCAGGAGAGAAGCGTATGACGCTAAACTAAGTATAGAAACAGAGACTTTCTTATCAAGTCGATTAAAGCGCGGAACATGCTTAAGGCCAGGTTCTTTTAAAAAGCAGCTGTTCGCAAAAGAGTCGCGAGATAGGCCAGCGTACAAGTGAATCCTCCTTCTCGCTGGCATCGGTCTAAAATTATCACAGTTCCATCATGCTCTGGTATTCTCCTCTTTTTTTTCCCTTTCAGCTTTCCACCACCCGCTCAATTCTCTCGTTTTTAAACGCGGCCGGATGATTTTTGATACACGAAAACGCACGCTTTGCGAAAAAGATTCTACGATTATAACGAAGGACGGATGGCGGTACATTTATTGTGTTACACGATGGAGAGATTCAGGTCGTTATTATTTTTCTGGAAAATGGCATTTTTATGGATCAACATTTAGAAAAAGTTTCGTTGGTTGATTTTTTATGCATTTCCGCCTTTTTTTTTAAAAATGATTTTTGTGTTTTTGCTATTTACGTAATTTCTTGCTTGTCTGTCTCGCGCGTGTCAGGCATAATTTTTTGTATTCCTTCGGAGTCATTTTCTCGCGCGTCATTTTCTGTCAGTTTCTATTTCTTTACGTCATTTTCGTCAATCTTTCTGTCAACTTGGTTTATTTTCGATAATTATCGCTTGCTCTCATCAATCTACGTATCTCCGTCACTATAATAAGTTTTTTGTATAATAAAATACTTATTGATGGTTTTGCCATTTATTATTACTATTGTCGATTTGTTGATACATTTTTTAATTAAATTCATTTGATTTTTTTGATTTTGTAGGTAATTTCTCGTTGGCATTTATTTAAATACGCTTTTTTAAAAATCTTTTTAGATTTTTTAAACTGTGTTCGCAATAGTATGCGCTTAACTTGTAGTTGTCACACTGTTTTTGGTGCCGATAATTTGGCATCAAACACAGAATGGGAAGTACGAATTTCCCCAGCATGTAGTATATTAAAAAAATGTCTATTTCTTTATTGGTGGGAGAAATTACACTTCTCGCACTAGTGTCGAAATGTAATATTATTTAATTTTTTAGTGATTATTTCATTATTTCATTATTTATTTTTGATAATTTTATCGAGTTATGATTAAATTTCGTATTAATTTTTATTAGCTTCTATCAATATCTCCTAACTCTTTTTATTTATTCCCATAAATATAATTAAACTTTTTTTTCGATATTTTCCGCCATTTTTTGATCATTGCCTATTCTTTTTTGACAAATTTTAAATCCTCTCAATCCAATTTCGTTTTCTAGTCACATTTCGTCTGTATTTTCTGCGTGTATTTTCACTCATTCTAACACTAATCCATTCTATTTTTATCTATCTTCAATAAATTTTGTGTATTTATTTTTAACTAAATATCATTAATTTTCTTCAGATAGGTTGAATACACACACACACACACACACACACATACAATATTTATCTACGTTTTCATGAGCTTCTATATGACTCATATATAGTTCAACTATTAACATTTGTTTTGTTTCTTCATCACAAGATCACAACTTTCGTTAATTAATGTCATCTAATTTCGCCTACTTTGATTTATGACTGACAATTTATGTTGAATAATTTTCTTTGTTTTTATTGAAATATTTTTATCTATATTTTTCTCAATATTATCTTTGTTTTCGTTGAATCGTTTTACATAGATATTTATGTCAACATTCGTTTGTTATTTTGACAAATTTCACCTGTTTATGTTTTCTTTCGCTTTTTTTTTCAAACTTCATTTATTTCAGTCAGCTAGGTCAGCTCTATGATGTTGTCAATTTTGACTGATTTTACTTCTTTTTGCAGCTTATAAATGCATTTCATCATTAAGAAAATGTTATTTTATTTTCATCCGCATTCAAACGTTTTTTGCTTATTGTCTCCGTTTTACCTTTTACTTCTCACATTAATTTGTATTAATTGTTCGACGATTCATGCCGATTTTCATCTACAATCAATCAATCAATCGGGTTTTATTCATTTTTACCCCTGTCATCCTTCTTCATTCAGTTAATTCTTCACATCCATTGTTCGCAGTTTTTAGTTTTTGTTTTCACAATTTTGTTATATCGACAAAATTTCTATTTGCAATTTCTCTTCGCGAATAGTTTTTAATTTATTCGTCAATTTTTCGCTATTTTCATCAGTAATGAAATCGTAAATTTCTTCACGAGTGCGGGAAATGCAGCTTTCCGCATGTGTGACGAACGACATTTTTCTTGAATGGTATGCGGTAAATTTGTTATATCCTTCTAGTTTTAATACAGATTTTAAACATGGGCCGAATAAGCATATGCGTATATATACACTTTACGATAACGTTCTTGACCTTTATCCTAAATTGTCGACTTTCGAGACCTTGCGTTTTCTCTGCCCCTTTGTTCCTATTACTTAACCCCTGGTTATACATCCAGTTACAGGGAGTGTCGAACAGCGGAAACCTGAGATTTCAATCCACTCACGTTTACGTGCGAATGAAGCACTGCACTTCGGCGTGCTAACTGGTTCTAACCTCGTGCCGAGCACGTGGCTCCTTCAGAGTTCCGAAGGGGGAACGTGAAATACGTCGAACAGTGGGGTTACGATGTATTTGTTCACCTTGCTCCGATTATCGAGCCATCGACAGTGGGAGTTGTATATCTCGCACATATAACAAAAAAAAAAGAACTTTCCATTAGGTCAGTTTTTCCCTCGAGGGGTTCCCCTCCATAAATCTGCGATTTCCCTTCGACACAGAACGGATGGCAAATCGACAATATATATGCGTTTGTATACTTGTGTTCAATCCGGACATTACAGAGACAGACGTTAAGTCACCAGGTGTAGACTCCACCCGTCATAAAATAGCCGTGACAACGTATGTGGTATTGACGCATGGTGGGATTGGAAATTGCCGAATTCCACCAGATTACGTCCAATCTAATCAAGGCATGCACATTTCTAAAAAAAGAAGATAGAATTAGTTCACAATGTTAATTTACATGGAGGAATACTCCTGGACTTTGCTGCAACAACAACAGTTGATTGAATCGAGATCATCTCTACTGGTCGTTCTAGCTAATGTCAATTCATGTCTTACTGATAATTTTCCCGACGACAATATAATGCAACGTGTATACTCACATAACGCAAGCAAAAGCTTTCAAAGTAAGTTTCGTTTGTAAACATTTCATTTGAGTTTCGCGAGTGACTCTTTATATAGAATGGCATAAATTAAAATTCCCTTGACATTCCAATTTTTTTGTTTGTTTGTTTGTAAAGAATTTAAAACGTTTTAAAAGGTAAATCGTGTTTCTTCAAAGCATTTCACCGCACTCTAACTCTGCTTCTCTCTCTCTCTCTCTCTCTCTCTCTCTCTCTCTCTCTCGTTCCCTTCCATCTTGTCACATTCGGCAACCCTCCTTTTCTCTCTTCATCTCCATCTCCATCTTTCTCTCTCGTACTTTTTGTTAAGCGGTGTAATTGAAGGAGAGAATCAAGCGGCACCCCCTTGTGACGATATTCTTGCAGAACGCTCATTATATGTGTAGCTGCGCGATGGTACGGTGGCGGTCTCCGTGGCTCCGCTTCCAGATTAACATTTCCTTAAGCTCACGTGCTCACTTTCATCTCCAGAACCCTAATTAACTTTGGTAATTACGTATAAGCCGAAACAGAAGAGCTTTGCACTCCATTATACACCGTAGGCAATTGTGCAAAATCAAGTTGACACTTGCGCTCGCACGTACTAATTCGTGCAACTTTTTGCAACCACCGAAAACTGGCCGCTACAAAGGGGATTCGCGGGGACGAATGGGATCGCCTGTTTTGTCGATACCAAAGGACGAGGTCGTGCAATTTTTCGGATGCGAAGGGTTGACGACATCGTTTAAAATTAGACGGCTTCTTACCTCGACACTGAGAGTTAATCAGCGAGGGTCGATGCATTATAAGCGAGAGCGCATCATTTAAAAGTTCTTGCGACGCTGTCGGGAAATATACGTATATATATACGTGTTTGCGTGAACCGAGGTGCATTAATCCTACTTCCTAATATTTGCGAATCTCGTCTGCTATATATACGGAAATTGGCTCTCAGCGCCTATGTAATAAGGTACCAAAGTGCGAACTTTATATCGAGTCAAAACAGAAACTTTTATACGATGTAAACACGACGCCTCTGGAACAAGTTGGAAATGTATTTAGAATTGTTATCGATAAATACATAGCGCAACTTTGCGAGGAAACATTTTTCATCCTCCTTTCGAAATCGTGGTGGAAAAGCAGCGTCACTATGTCGTTGATCATTTTCCGTATTGGTATTTGAATCCGCTGAGAGAGATCATCAGAACCGAATCGGATCCAAACAATCTCAGACACAGATGATATTTGAAGATCAGAGATCATCTAATGGTGTTTAGCGATGATTTGTTGGTACAATATCAGGTATTCACCAACAATCCATGTTATCAACTGCATCATCGATCTAAAGCTACCGGGCTTTTTCGCTGCGCGCACTTTTGACTTGTCGGACAAAAAAAGGTACATCCACTGAATTTCCCGGCACCGTCGGGGGTATGGGGTGATTTTATGCAGACATGCCACGCTGTTTTACGTAACACTCGGATATACGTTTCATGTTCTCCCATGGCTCGCAGTCTACATGCCATGGACTAACAATGTCATTAATTAGTAATGCCCTCCAGGTTTAATTTGCACTCGACGTCCTCGTCGCTTCTCCCTCCCTCTCTCTCTCGCCTCCTCGACAACGACGTCGCCGACGCTTGCTGGCTTTGCAACTGTAAAAAATGATCCTAGTTATGCCACGCGCAGCACCCTGACTTTGAAATGTAATTATCGCGCGTCGTAAGTAAAACGACGCGATAATCGAGTTGCCCGTGTTTTGCCAGTCGTTCGGATCTTGGGCGAAAAGGAGCGAAAAAGAAGCAGAATCTTCCAACGCGTTAAGTCTTAATTGTTTTCCCCGGCTTGGACGTTCCCCGGTTCACGCGTCTTGCCGCAAATTATAACTTGCAAAAAAGATCTGTTCTTCACCTATAGAATTTCGCGGAGATATTTTAGCAATTTTCCGACGTGTGCGAGAAATGTCATCAGAATCCGTGCTGCTGTCTGACGAACGCTAAGAATTCCTGGGTCCAAAGCATTTTTGGCATTTTCCGTGCGTGGAGAAGAAGAGACGTCGAGGGTTTAGCAGAATTTGGGCGACGAGTGATTCCATGCGGCGACAGATTTTGTTGCCACGCAAATTGCCTTTTTAATTGATAAACATTACTTTGTTTCGCCTCCGACAACTTCAAAGACGCTGACCCTGCCGCCGCATGATTTCCGGATGGCAGAATGCATATTGCAGCGTAAATACATTTTTCTTCCCGGGCAAGTGCTTTTGACAAAGTAAAAGCAAAGTGTGGCGAGTTACTCTGGAAGCTCGGCCAGTCGGCTTCTCCCTCGCCTTCATCTTCCAAGGAATATACTCTACAAAGGAGAGTTTGAAGAATTCCACCCTGCAGCGCGATGTAATTGGGCACTCGCCTATTCTCTATTCTGATTACAATTACCTGAACTTGACGTTTCGTCCTCGAGGGTAATTTGCCCGTGAGCTCAAGGAATCGAAACGCGTGGCCTCGAGTTCGATATTGCCCTATAAAGTGGTTAAGGTTCGATCGATTGATTTTGAAATTGTCCGTCAAAAATAATTAGAATACATTGCCGGCTTTTGATATTCTTTGAATTCCGTGATTGCGAAAACTGAGTCGTATAGTTCCGAGAGAATAGCTTTCAGTTTGTTTTCGGATTTCTGAGGATTACTCAGTAAGCGAGTCTCATGAAAGTGGTATTACGGGACGCTTCAAAAGGTATTTACATTCACGGTGTAATAACATTCCCGATCCTTTAATGCCCTTCTTACAATTATTTATTCTTCTTGGTGATTCTTTCATCCGTTTGATCGAGTACCATTCCTTAAAATGTGACGCTATGGGTTGCAACAATGAACTGGCCAGATTTTGGCTGGTCATGCTGCGGGTCGTTGGACGACCATACTCCCATTTATAGGTGGTCTTCGTGACATCAAGACAGATAATTTTGATCAAAGGAATAGCATCAAAGTACGAATCAACAGTTTGGTCATCTTGAACGGGGATTGTCTTTGCCAATGTCTTGGTGTGCCTAGAATTAACATTTAACATTAACAAAGAGGACATTCATATTTACGTTGAAAAGTCCTCGAAATAATCAAGCATTACTTTTTACAGAGTTCCGTCCAGCAGAGTTAGGTGGAGCAGAGATGGCGCACTATTTTTGCGCGCCCACGCCGGTGATGCGGACAATTGAAAGGAACGGAGATTGTCAGGATTCGTTGCGTAATTTGGCCAAGGGAGCTAGATAAAAAAAAAGGAAAAGAAAAAAACAAAAAGGGGATTTAGCCGGTGGCGAGCGGGTGGTTGTGTGGTGACATCGGAGTGCGGGTGGGCAGCGCACGAACTTGGTTACGAGATCATTAAAGTTCTCGCGTTCTAATCTGGGTGTAACGTCGGCGTTTACGTGTCCGGAACGAAAACTATGCAGCACGGGTCACGATGAAGGGGCCAAGAATCGGCGGTCTACCGACCAAGGAACGGCTGGAGATTTGCCAGAATTTCCGTCAGGGACGGAGAGCAGCTCTCATACTATTGGCCATCTGCACACTTCTTCCAAATCCGGCTGACGGAGGTTTGTATTTTTTATTTATCGCTCCAGTTGAGATTCGACGGATTCGACGGATTTGAGGAATTTAAAATTATAATCGCTGGGAGCAAAACAACTGTTTTCCATACGTGGCTGTCTTTTTTTTTTCGTTGATGCATTTCATTATCGGACAAGTTCGTTCTACCTTCTGGTAAAGTTCATTACTACTGAAACTTTGAGAAAAACGGTCATTTACTCCTGGAATGGAGTGCACGCAGTGCGAGCCCTTTCCTCGTTCACAGTGTTCTTTCGCGAAGGGGAGCCAACCAGGGGTTCATATTTTATAGTGCACAATGTAGCTAGAACGTAACGATGAAAATCGAGTTACCCCGGAGTAGATCGTGCACGACGTAATGATTACAAGGTAAAGTGTTCCCGGGGATGACCGCGGGGAAAGCGATACCTTTTTTTTGGGTTCATCCTAAATGAACTGACGTCTCATCACAGGTTTAGTCGGGGAGTGAAGGGAAAAAGTTAAAATAGAGGGAAGAGAAAGATTAAAATAAAGGAGGGAATTAAAGTAAAAGAGAGGGACACTAAGGTATTAGGTTATGTATACGCGTCAGTAATTGGTACATTGAATCTGAAATAAACGGAATACTACATTTCATATTCTCGCTTGCGAAAATGGGAAATTTTTATTGTTTGTAACAAATCCCCTCCCCTTTCTTTGCGATGCACAATCACACTATGGTAATTCTATCACTGCTGCAGCATCAAAAAAAAAGAGAGGATTTGCCATACGATTATACTACTCTCGTTACAAAGGGCATATTTTTGCGCAAAATTCGCTCCCAGTGTTGATATACTTGAAAAGTGTCAGGATCCTCGAATAGAATTGTGCGGCGGCGCAATAAGGGCACGCCGAAGATAATTATTCAAATACGTACATTCATGATAAAAGCATTATCGGCGGGGAAGCATTATCCTCATTTCACCTGTACTTCATTTAAGTTTTTGGACGTGCTTTATAAGTATACGTTTACGAGCAATTTTATGCGCTGCAGGGGAATTTTCACCTCGAAGTTTACCAGTGTAGATTGCATATGCTTTGCTTCATAATAAGCGTAAGCCTGCAAGTATATAATCCTATTACAATTCAGCGTGTTTGTAGGAAAGATGATACAACGGTGTGCGGGGTATTTTCAAATACTCGTGTATACACTTTGCTATCGACGCAAGAATCTCTAGGCGTGGTTTATCGACGTATTAGATGTACGCATATATCAACTAGACATTTTCATTGAGTTCCGTATATATATATACATATATATATAATCATATTATAACAGTACATTGTCTATTTAGAAGAGATGGAAATGATAGGACAGATCTTTCGAGAACTGAATGCATGCATTTACACAAGCCTGTCTCTTTCACTCTCGTTTGGGGATGCTTTAAAAGTTCGAGTTTAAGACGAGACCGGAGTATCTATACCCGAGAAAAAATGGATTCAGATATAAATATATCTGAATGAGATATAATTATATCTGAATCATGTATTATATTATATCTATTATAATATAATATAAGATATATATATATATAAGATTATATCTAGATCATTATATTACATATATTACGATATATATGCAAAACGCATAGTTCAAGGACCAAATGTGGCAATATACCGTTAGTTCCAGGTCTTTTGCATAGTTTAAGGACCGTCCCGGAAATTTTTCGGCAAAAAGTGTATAGTTCCAGGACCTATCTGTTACACGATGCAACATATATGTGGACAACACATGTGTGTTCCAGTTCCAGGCAGGTTTGTGACGGTTAGGTTAGGTTAGTTCTTAAGCGGGGGGGTCCGCTAGGCATGTTATGTCCACCCTCCCCCTCTCCGCCCCCTTAGGGGGCGAAAACAGTATAGGGTCCTTGCACTAACGTTTTGCATATTTATATATATATATATTACTTATATCAGGTAAAAATCCATATAGAATTATATATCGTTATATCTGGAACATATATGATCCCGATATAATCATACATGATTCAGATATAATTATACCTGGATCACATATGTTCCAGATATGGTCATGTATAATTGAGATATAACGATATATGACCATATATACACATATATACTTATATCAGGTCAAAATCCATATATAATTATATATCGTTATATCTGGAACATA
>JAPYZR010004830.1:0-11638 GCA_030522945.1 Trichopria nigra
CTCCCCACGGACTCAATTTTTATCGAAACGAAACGTGTGAGGGTGCAAATTCTTCGTCTTTTCAAGCTCTACAACTTTGTTTATATGATATTTCGCTAGATATTTACCGGAATGAGTTAGACGCGACAAACCGCAAAAAAAGGCAATTTTATCCATTTATGAGGCCATAACTAGCGAAATATTCATCTCAGATAATATGCTCTTAATGGGGAATTGTTGAGCTTGAAAAAATCTTTAAAATGCGCCCTCACTCATTAATATAGGTTGAAATTGAGCCGAGTTATTGCAAAAACAGTAATTCTTTTTTCTAAACTTCAATTGCTCGCCATTCAAATTCTATGCGTCGGATCGAATTTTGGTAAAGGACTTTTTGATTTCAAATATCACGAAGAATGGCCTCCTGAAATTGTATCCTCCAGTTCTGGGACACCGTGTATATAGATACTGATCTATTCAAATAATATTTCGAGCGTACCGTCCGCCACATTAGATCCGCTGTAATGAATTTTGAAAATCTGATTCAGATTTAGGTCAAAT
Organism: Trichopria nigra; assembly: GCA_030522945.1. Taxonomy (NCBI): domain Eukaryota; kingdom Metazoa; phylum Arthropoda; class Insecta; order Hymenoptera; family Diapriidae; genus Trichopria; species Trichopria nigra. The sequence continues at coordinate 538 of JAPYZR010004830.1, forward strand.
TCAGCCACTGTCAGCGACTTCAAAAAATCAAAATATTGGGAAGATTGAACAGTTAAAAAAAATAGTTTCACAGTGGATCAATGTAAAACGAGCTCGATAATATATATAGGGTTTGTTTACAACCCTACATATTTATATTAACAAAAAAAAAAAAAAAAAGAATATCTTTTTCATTAATTAGCTTTCCTTTTGACGAAGTTCTAATAGATTTTACATCGATTCCCTACCGGTAGAAATCAGAATGTAACAAAAGGTGTCATTAAAATGTAACCAAAACGTATCAAAAAAGTTAAGTAGCTGTACGGGGGATGTACAGTAAGCGTGCTTTGGAACTCTTTAAGAGTAAAAGAATGTACGAAGAATTTATACGTCTAGATCATCACACTTTAAATGACGTTTAACCGTACATAACATATAAGAGTGATTTAGACCTTTCATAGATCTTTCGCGCGTCACAGTTAGATCAGAACTAATTTTTTGCGCCAAAAAATTTGGTCACTTTGGGAGTAGTAGCCCCTTTAATTTGATTGCCCCTCCAACAAATATAGGCCGATTTTCGTCCTCTATCAAACAATACTTTCATACCAAAATTTCATACCCTAAACCTCAGCGGGAGAGTTCAGGGTTACTCGGTAGGTTACTCGGTATTTGAGGGAGGCTGACGATTTTGTATTTAGTATTTAAAAGTGTAAAGTTTCAAAATCGTGTGGGAAATGTTTAAACTACGTAAAATTGACTTTGAATTTATATAGTATCAAAATTGGGTGATTTTATAATACAATTGTAACCCCTGAGGTATTTCAGGCGAGGTTATTTCGTGTATGGGACAGGATAAAATAGTAGGTTTATATTGAAGAATTACATTTCTCGCTTTGGTAGAAAATGACACCAGTTCCTGACCATTTTTTCTGGTCTCTATGTTAAAAAAGTAATGGAGTCCAGTATAAAAACGCCATAAACTAGTCTTATTTTCTACTATAGGGTTGTATACAAATAAATACTTTGACGATCTGCGTAGAACGAAGTTTCGAAAATGTTTTGAATTAGATATATATGTATAAAGTGTTATACTTCTGTGAGCACAGTAGGTAACACATTTTCTTTATTTCCAGAAATGTTCCATGTGTAATCTAAATTTTCAAATTAACGTGCAGGTCTCAAATTTCAGTTCGATGTTGTATATGAACCATAATGGAAGTATAAGCATCATCAAATTCGTTTCACAATAAGTGAAAAACAAAAATACCAACGATACATTATGACGTCAAAGTAAAACTGGGTAAATACTTAAAGCGACATGATTCGGTCCAGTTCGATGTATTATTGCTAACTTGCACGTACACCCATCTGTTCCAGCATGAGTTTCGACTGCGCTTGCGCAACAGACGTGCACGTGGAACAGGAATGGAGCTTTCTGCAAAACGCGGGGAGAGCTTGCAGTCTCGCGTGTCTTAGCTGACCGAACGTACATGCCCCGATGTAAACTCCACCGTCTTCCCCGAGAAATCTTCAGTCGGAGCCGGACACGACGGACAGCACCCAGAGTTCGCATCCATCATCTGAAATTGTCGCGTTCATGCCAATGCAATACCGATATAAGCTCTCACTCCGAGAACAGTCTCAGATGTCATAAAATGCCAAAATTTCCAAAACTGCCGCCACCGATCTCAAGTTGTGCTTTTCGTTAACCACTTCGCTGTCTCCGCGGCAAAGATTCCTAACGAGGTCGTCGAAAGATGAGCAAAGACGAAGCCAGTGACAATGCCGCGACCAACCTTTCCCCCGCTGATGCTGCCAAGAACGCGGAGCTATTCGAAAATCGCGAGACCAAAAAGATCATCCGCGTCATCACGGTCATGGCTTACATGTTCTCGGTCAGCTTCGTCGGAATCGCCCTCAGCGGCTACTACCTCTTTATCTGGACCCCGCCAAATCCGCGACTTTTGCACGCCGAGTTACAGCACAGACTCGAGGGGGATCCCCAAGCCGAGGCATTTGTCGGGGACGAGACAGTCTCGATGCCTCCTGTCAAAAGGTCCAGGTCCGTTTTCGGAGGACGCAGCATCTTCGACAAGGTCTTCTTCGTCGGTAACCAACACCAAGAGCCCATGCTATCCGACGACGCGGATGCTCGACGTGAAATCCTAAATAACGTCAACGTCATCCTTCAGAACAAGTTCTCCAGATCTGCATCCAACTCGAGCGCCAGTGCCAATTTGGAAAATTCCACGGATACAATCAACACGGAGTTTTATGCGTTTAACGGGTCCACGAACTCTGCCAGTGAAAACAATGCGTTCAGTGTTTTGGAGAACGACACCGACGCGACCGTCGAGTTTTTAGCCATCGACAACAATACTGCTGGCTATACTTCGGAGAGAGAAGGTGACAGTTCGACAACTTCCTTGTCTTCCACTGCCGGATCATACTTATCGAGTACGACTCGGAAAGTGACCATTCTGAGAAAGAAACAGCACCAAACCCCTTTTGCTTTGAAGCATCTGACGGTGCCGATCCAAACCGATTCTCGTAGACGTTTATCGAGGATTTCATCTGCCAGCTCTCAGAGTGCAAAAGGTATACCAATTCAATATCATTAGACATTAAAACGTTTCAGCGCAATATCCGAAATATAGTTTGTTGTTTGAAACAATGGGGGCCATTTCCATCACAGGCTATTAAAACTGAAATCATTATTGTACTGTCGAATATCCCATTAAATTCTATCAATTATCGCGTCATCGCGGACTATGTTTTTTTCTCAAATATATCAGTGGGGACAGTTTCGAAGAATGGTCCCTCCGCTTTGTTAAAGAGGTTTCTGTTCTTTATCAGATGTAATAGATATTTTGTTCTTGGTCCAACGATCAGCCAAATAGTAATTTTCGTATATAGGGCGCAAAATACAACTTTGCTCCCTGAATAGACTTTTTTGTCGTTACAATAAGCGCGGAAGAGCGTTAATCCCGAACTTCTTCATTGGGTATCCACAAAATAGTATTTTGAACATACTGTAAAGGGTATTTTAAACAAACAACAAAAAAAAAAAAGAAAGTTAGAATGACGACGGTTCACTTCAAAGACTAATCTCTTAGAAAAATGGAATCAAATATTGTCTTCTTAGCGTCGTATAATCCTCCGGGTCTTCCCTCTGTGCTACACAGATCCGTGGCAATGTTTGTTATTAGAAGAAAAAGGGGTCGTAAAGAATGGCAACATTTTTAACTGGTGAGAGCGCTCGTAAATCTATTATCTAATTCTCATAAATATTCAGTTCCCGAATAACCTACTTTTGCATACAGTCAAAACTAAAGCTCGCGTTTGCTCGTGTACCTGAATGCGCAGAATTACACAACGGAAATGTCCGTCTTTACGTAATTTCGCCTTGGAAATTCCAGCGATAAATTCGAAAAATCCCAGAACCGCTTAGAGACGCGGGTGCGCTGATATGTTACGACGATTACCATTTCTGTCTAGCTTAAAAATCCGATCATAATGCCGACGATGCGTAATTTAGGGTTTTGTGCGAATGGGCAAACAGCGAATTAAGGGCAGGATGTCTCCGACATTATTCGATAGGTCGATACTGAGCGGCGTTCGGTGCAAATGACTTGGAAATTGTTAGGACACTGTGTCGCTGGTAATATACATGCTACTCGATCGTATGACTAAATATTTAGGTTTTCTTTTAACCCATTAACGACGAAGAACTCGTTTTTTAAATTCATTTTCAAGCCCCGTTATTATAATTAAGGAGTGGGATTTTTTTTTTTGATCGAAAATCCTGCCATATTTCCGGGTATGCTCTTTCAGAATCTGAACTCAAAATCGAAATAGCTGTGCTATGAAATTAAACATGGCGGCTTTTATGTAAAGAAAAACTGTTTTTTTTTTCGATTATTTTTCAAATTAGAATTGAAATAAAACTTCAGACTTTCTTCAATTATGTAGTTTGACAGTATACATTTTTTTTGTTTTTGTTATAATGGTCATTATCATTTAAAAAATGGGGATTCCAAGGGACGTTCGTCTCATCTTCAAAATTCAGAATACATGAATAATATATAAAATAATATGGAGGACAGATTCGAAAAACAAGAGAACAGTTCGGTGAAATCCTATCTACCATATTACTATTATGTTTTTAGTTCCGCTGAGAACATTGAAACTTTCAAATATGAATATCTTGCCGGATTTTCAATATCCAAGATTGCGTCTATAATGGTTAAAAGATTCCGGAACTCGATAAAATTAGTCACATGTTTTGAGGTCTCCCGAATCAAACACCCTGAATAGAAAGAGGCAAGGGGACTCGCTCAAAACAAGCATCCAGAAAGAGAATGAAAGCACGTCCACGTAATTTTGCTCGTGTCACGCTGAGAGTAGAATACGAAAATATTTATCTCTTTGAAAAGTTTTATTTATGTAAGAATCGAAATTCTAAGGTGATGGCGAATTCGGATTATTTAATCGAGTTCTGAACATTTTTAAAAATTTCGACCGCCATATTCGATCCGCCATTTTGAATTTCGAAAATTTGACATCAGATTCGAATTCGAAAAACTACATGTTAAACTACGCGCATTTTATGTATCTCTGGTTTGAAGAAAATGTGAAGTTTTCTTGGGATTTCAATGTGAAAATAAAATGACGAACAACATGTTTTCTTCAAAAGTTTAAATATAAATCGTCGTAATTAAACGACACCCACGTAATTTCCCAGTAAACGAAAAAGGAATGAAAGTTCAAATGTTGAATTAAAAAGGATTGGGAAGTATTCATCGGTATTTAAAATTAATCAACTCGAATAGCTACGAATCGTTAATCCAAATTCTGAAAGTTTAATCCTATTCCATGTACTGGGTTTGGATTGGCGTCTGACGAACATAATAAAATATAAAATTTGAAATTGTTTCAAAAAAAAATGTATACAAATATTATATAAATACGATATTAGGTCAGGTGAAAGGACCAGCACTTTATCGTTTCAAGGATTCCCTACTAAAAAACAATTAAAATGCACTAAACCAATTTTGTATCACACAACATTTCCTGCAAAGAAGAAGTCATACAGTGCCTTAGTCAAAAGTTAATAGGTTAGACAATAGCAATGCTGGATATTGCAGAATAAATGAAAGAGGCTTTAGAACGGTTACCTTAGAACCGTAGTACGGTTAGAAAATTTTGTACTCAACAAAAAAAGTTCCAGTGCACTTTTAGTATATCTTGCATATACAACATTTTTTTACCGATTTCATATTTTCATTGCCACTTGGGTGTCGCATCGTTACGATATTGTTTTCAGTGTTGATCAATAATAGATGGATCTATAAGCGATAGTCGGTGATACAAAAGGAACAAAGGACATTAGGAAACGTTGAAACATTTCAAAAATGAGAAAATATTATTCTCATGTTCATTCTTCCATACTCTCTTCCGTATTGAGTTAAGGAAAAAAAAATGAGCTTCGTTTTACTTTTCTTTGGAATGCTCATTTTACAAAGATTAATAATCCATCTAAATTGTTTACATGTAAAGAATGACGTGAGTGACCATTTCATAAAATAAAAAAAGAACAATTATTAAAGCCATAGAAATCCGCGAGACGAACTGAAGAGGTTCGTCTAATAAGCGGAGCAGGGTCGAATTAACATTTCTTTTGGGGCTTCCCAGGTTCACGTAATCGATCATCCTAACTTTGATTTCGGTTGAACCTATACTGTAGGCACATTGTTCGCTGTATCAGTTTGCGAGCAAATGGTGGAGGAAGGGTCCATCTGCTGGAAAATAAGCACTCTTTGGGAATTCGAATGTAAACATGTATATACATTGCAGGAATGAACCCAGCCGGTGACCTGATAAAAAGCAGAAGGCGAAAGGCCTATTTATTTGGTTGATGTTTCGAAAGGTCTCGCTATATTCGATGAATATTGTAAAACCAAAAAAAAAATACACCATTCCAGTCGTTAAACACAATTCCAACAATAAAGGCTGTGCTAATATGTTGGAATGGTGAATTTGACTGAACATCTTGACTGGGAAAAAAAATGAATCGAAAGTAAGTCGAGAGTGTATATAACGATAACTCGTAATTCATTGTATGGACTGAGCACTTGCGAGATAATAAAGAGAGCAATGTTTTTGCCTTTCCAGTTGTGTCCTATAAGGTCGACACCTCAATCTCTAGCACTAACGAAATAAAGGCGTGCCTTGAGTGCAAACATTGGAAAAGTACAATGTTCTTAGGGGGATTCTAGCTCAAATAGTAAACAGTCGCATTACCTACGGAAACTTTGCGAAAGGGATAAAATAATCTTCAAAAAAACATCCAAGGGTTTTCTGGCGAATCACAAAAGCTGTCGATGAAAAAGCGCTGAAGCTGAAAAACTGATGAACATGGCACGAATGAAAATGACCCTTTTCAGAGAAAATCTATACTCGGAGATGAGAATTTTAATCGATACTCGCGGAAACATTGCGTAATGTCTCAACGTCCAAAGACGTTTATTGTATGAGATAGATCGAATCGATCGCGTCAATCTGGCGGGGTGCGATAAAATACGCATATTGATTGGATATATGCACTAATTGGATGCATCGGGTCTGACGTGTCAAGGTTTTACGTCCACGAGGCGTTCGGCGAAAGTATAGCATCGAGCTTGCGCCCATGCGCAAGCTCGATTCCATCTTGACTATCGCATTGGGCGTGTTTAGTGTCCACCGCGTTGGACTTATAGAACCACATTATGCTGTCAGGCGAAAAGAAAATTTAAGAAAATTTCCCCGACAAGCTTTTCGCGATCGCTGACGTAACTCGCAATAAAAAGCTCCCGCATTATATCCAATACCGAAATCCGCATATTCGGGGTCGCAATATGCAGGACGTAATCGTTTCGGAGTACACCGTGCACTAGCGCTAGATAAATGCGCCTTGGGGTTAGATAACGCGAGAAGGGAATTTGAATTTGAGATTTTCAACTTCTTTTTTGGGGGAGATAGACCTAGTGAGAGTCATCGATCCACGCAGTTCGCACCGCATGGAGATTTTCGAAGGCTGAATGGTGGTGTTCGTCGACGCGCAGCTCAAAGATCAAAGATGCAGATTCCACGAAAAATGAGTGCGCACAACATAATGGCGAGTATCAGCTGCACACTCGGTACTCGTCACGAAGGTAAATCACCGGGCAATGAGGTGAAATTCGCCGGGGAAGAGAGCAAAGACAGACTGTACGAGCCGAAACACAAGCAGAAAGTAGTGCGAGTATTAACAGTCGTCGCTTACGTCATATCCGTCAGCCTCGCCGCGATTATCCTGTCTCTCTACTACACGTTTATTTGGAACCCCAAGGACTATTCGATGCACACGCTCAGGCCGAGGGTCAATATCACCAAAGTCGAATGCGCCAATTTGACGATCACTCCGATGGCTTCATTGCCTCCAGGAGTCAACGGTAAACAAAAAACAAAACGTATTATTAATTGATTGGTCTCCAAAAACCATCCGGGCACAAATGGCCGTAATGCGTTTTTATGATTAGAGAAGGAGATCCGATGGGCTACTAATCTCTAAATCTCTTGGATTGAGTATTGCAAGTTGATCACTATTTTTATTATTATTATTATTAATATCGTTATTATTATTATTATTATTATTATTGTTATTCACTTTTTAGAGTGAAATGACAGTCATTCTAGTTTTTTTTTTTTTTTTTTATTAATTATTGTTAAGCACAATATTGACTTATCGAACTCTGTCGAATTAGTGGAGAATTTATTTTATGGTCATGAGATCGATGATCCAGAGTAAGTTTATAAAAAAAAAACTTTTTATCAAGGTTTTATTTTTATTAAAAATATTAAACGCGTTTATCTTCAAATGGCATTATCAATGTCGGTGGATATGACATTTCGACAAATAAAATTTAACCCCCTTCAGTTTGATACGATTTACTTCGGGGTGGACAAAGGATTTTTTCGATTATTAGAACTTGTTTTACAAAAAAAAAGATCGATTTGTTTTTAACGAAAATCGTATTTTTGACTTTGAAATTCCTTAAAAAAACCGAAAATTCAATTTTGTTCATGACTGATAATTCGTACAGGGTGATCCCTTAAATAGCAACATTACTACAATAATAAAATTAAATTAAGGGAGATCCTAATCAATATCGGAATGTAGAAATGACAAAATTCAGACGTAAATAAAGCTTATGTCTCATTTAACGGCTAAATAAAGCGATAATTTGCACACCGATTTTCCAAAGCAGTGATTTAAATTTAACGATTCTCTTTTAATTAAAATGAGTCTAAATTACATTTATGTAAATTAAGATGAAAATAAATCGTGTTGAATTATAGAATATTATAGAGAACATGAGATATGCCCAGTAATTAAAGAATAAGAATTGAATCTTTTAAATAATATATTTTGAGAGACACAGTTCATTATCAGATTTAGTTTCATATTAATTATATATTAGTTAGGGTTTTTTCCTGCCTATGAATTATTCCGAATTAAATAATAACACACGGAGAAAATTTTAATTTCACATTCAAAAAAGAATATGAATTAAAATCTTTGCCATGTTTTATCGCAGTCAATATGATATGTTAAAATTGAAAAAGGTTTTTGATTAATTTAAAAATGTATTTTTTTGTTATTGATATTTTAACCTTTAAAAAAGGTGATTTTTCGAGATGTTTCCCACATATGAAAAATTGAAATATATGTATATATATCCAAGTCCACACTTATATAACAATTTTGATACGATTAAGTAACACTTAACGCCTATTGACACGTGACACATATATAAGCATGTCAAATCTGAACACCTATACATCCTTACCGAAGTTTCGATGGTATTTTCTAATAAAAGCGACTATTTTTAAAGATATAAGACAACTGCAACTATATCCGTCTCTAGGGGAAAAACAAAAACAAAACGTAATGATTTCAATTTTGTATTTATTGAGCAATTGATAATTGATTATTGAGTTGATAATGATTTATTAATCAACGACATAAAAGTCGCGTCCACTGCATTTCAGAATGTGGTTTCGATGTATAAAAGGTTTTAAAGTTTGAAATCTTCGATTCGTTCCGTCCGAGTTCATATACACAAAAATAGACTCGGGACGTTTTTTTAGCTTTGCGATCGAGCTTTGGAGGCACTTTTTCAGGATATTGTACTGGCAGAAGAAGCAAAAAATTCCTTTTAAATTCCCTTAAATTAAACGTACAATTAATTTTCTTAAAAAATGATGCTAAACTGTAAAATGGTTTATAAGCGAATAATTCAATTGTATATTCGCGTTTTGTTTTTTATTTATTTATCGTGTATTACTATTATATTTCATGACCATTTCTGACATAAACAAGGAAAATAAATTGCAAACATAACACAAACTAAGTATTTTAAATTTAAATTCTTTCCAATTTACCCATTATAAAGAATGATTAATCGGTGATCTCCGATATTATCATTTCACATTAAAAAAAAAAAACGATTTTCGGAATTCTAGAACGTCGATAAACTTACGTTTTTATTTTTAATCACTCATCTTGCTCTAAAATCGTCATAATATTTTATTTAAAAAATTATACTTCTAATAAATAAATATTTACATACATAACTAAATTTAGCAGCTGCAACTTTGCCATATTTCGCTTCAGGCATGACACATTACATATTTACCAACTCTGATTTTTGTATATATAACCATTATATTTGTAAACCTTGCTTGAATATTTTGTCAGGGTATTTGTTTTGATCACAACCTTTTATTACATAATAATATTAAGTATATTATATTATTATAATTATTATAAAACATCAGTAGACTTATATCTTATAATTTATAATTATCGATTTGGAATATTTTTAATATTATAAATTATTTTAAATTACTTCAATCCGCATCGTAGGTCATACGAAGTATTAAATTTGGTCACGCTCGCAAAAAAATTACCCCCTATATATTTTTTCATCAAATTTCCACGTTTCAAACCATACAGAACCCAAAAATCGAATAAAAAATTTTTTCGGAGACTTTGTACGTATACGCGTGTGACTTTGCATACGATAACTAACGAACCAACCAAAAGAATGTCTTCTGTAACCTGTTTTTGGATACGCTGTGGCTGTACCCAGAACTGATTAGATTTTGGAATATATCCATACTAGGGTGTAGAAATGGGAGAAGAAATACTGATCCAACTTTTATAGAAAAAAAACATATTGCATCTAGAACTTCAAACTACTGTAGTTTCCAATTATAAAACTATAGGGGCTTCGCCCCTGCGGCCTTCGTTTCTTTAAAATCCGGATAGAATTGGAATCCGATTCTATACGATTCTATCTACTTTTCTACCAGGGCTTGCAATATGCTCAGATATATAATGTATCGAAATGTCTTCAAGTATATAGAAATGAATTCGTTTCGTCATTATTCCTGGTTTTCGAATTTAAATTCTACTGAATATATTTCAACACATTTATTTATAACAAAAGAGTGAAGGAAATATTATTCTTTCCAAGATTCACATGTACATGCATTTATATATAATTGTCGTATACTTATTATACCGAGGTACGTCGATGTACCCGAAAATTATTCTATGATTTTTTAAAACAGATATAAAAATAAATATAAAATCAAATTTGTGTACTCTCGCTTATTGGACTGTGAAAGTGAAAAAATTACATTTGTTATTTTTAAGCATTGTAAATATAACCCAGCAATAACGTAAACATTCGAATTCAGAAACCTATATCTACTCATGAATTATTTTCTATTCGTGCCATTTGTTAATATAAGGAATTCGAATAAGGAATTCATATACCCTGAATTCGGATTCTTATTGACGTTTGAATTCTTTTTCGTTTACTGGGACTGATAACGTTAATGATTTTTTTTTCTGTATATCATATTATATACTCCATTTGTTCGAAAAATAAATCCTCACGCTATATAATCTACTCTTTATATATATACATACAGATATATATATATATGGAATACCGTCAGTTCCAGGTCCAAAAATGGCACATTACCGATAGTTCCAGGACAAGTGCATACTTCCAGGACCGTCCTGGAA
>JAPYZR010004831.1:0-11637 GCA_030522945.1 Trichopria nigra
TTTAAAGAGACTCAATAGTACTACAATTTAATGAAGTTTCAAAAAAATCGGAGACATCCAAATTTTAGGCGGGTACACTTGGCGAATTTTGCCCCATATGTGAAAAGTTTGGAAAAAACGACTAAAAGCTGTCAAAATACGATAAAAAGATTGACATAATGAGATTTAAAAACAATACCGATCAAAATTGACGAAAGTTAATAAAAATGCAATCAACGTTGATAGAAACGTAGAAACGTTAAGAAAAGAGGACAAACGATGATAAAAATGAATAAAAGATGGAAAAAGATGAGAAAATTTATAAATCTCAATAAGCCACTAAATAAAACAACAAAACAAGAAAGAAAACATAACAAACCAAGAAAGAAAACAAAATTCGATGAAAACTGATAAAAACAAGACAAACAGAGATAAACCCGTAAAGAAGAAAGTAAAATTTGGGTCTAAGGCTGAATTCAAAAAAAGTTTAAAAACTTAAAAAAGTACATTTTTAATACTGACAAATTTTGATACAAAAGCACATGGTGCCATAGACGTTGAAAACATATAACTTATTAAACCCGAATATAAAACAGAATCAGCTTATAATAATAATAATCAACAATAGTTGATAAACAGATACAAAAGTTGATGTTCAAACATTAAGAAAAACAAATAAAAATAATGAACAAAAATAATGAAATAGTTTATAAATAATAGCTGAAAAAAGGACAAAAATCATAACTTTTATGACTACAAATGTAAAGACAATTAAAACAAGAACAAAAAGAATCAAATAAATAATAAATTATAAAAATTAAAAATCTATATAAAAATTAATTTTAAAAAATTCATCCGCACTTTTTGATTTTGTATAATTTCCAAATTATAACAAATTCCCAAATTACGTCTAATTATCAACATCAATGGATCTTATCAACAATCTTGCAAGTGTACGAAAAATTAGTAGAAAAATCCAAAATCGAATTTTTACGCCCGTTTACCGAAGAATTTGACAGCGAAACCAATCCTTTCAGGTGGATTGAACATCGAATTCATACTTTAACGCGCTTACGTAGGAAGTAATTTGATTGAAACTAATTTAATCGGACGCCTGCTTTCCTTTTGATTTCCGAAAAGGGTAACGAGACAGTTTCTCGTTACCGGGCATTTAACGCTAATTAGAATCGCGCGAGCGGGGGTCGGTCTAGCCGATCGACAATCCGCCACGAATTACTTTTAATCCATCATAACGAACAATGATATGCCAACGTCATTAATTAGGCCAATTCGATTCGCGAAGCTTCGAAAGAAATGATGCAACAGGTGAAAGCTGTTTTTCGATCCCTTGTCGGTCTCTTGTCACTCGTGAACGATTAAAATCTTGGCGAATAAAAGTTGTTGCAATTTGTAATTGCAATTGTAAATGTTAATGTAATTGTAAAAATGAAAAATGTGGCTTCCTATATATGAATTCGGTAAAATATTCAGGAAATGTTCCAGGCACATTTTGCCGTATCTTTAAGGGATGATTTTTATGGGTCAATTTCTATATGTATATTTATTCCAGATACTCCGAACTTTGTACCTTTCAGGTTTTTTGGTTGGAATTTTGAAAATGTAGCCTTACAAATTTTAATCTTTCGTTACAGTATATTACGCTTTAATAAAACGAAATGAAAACAAAATTAATATACGAACGGTTATTGGAAAATACCTTTCTTTCGGCCCTAGTGGGAGAAATCGAAATTTCCGCATAGGTTGGTTAATAAATAATTATATATTAAATAATATATATATACATATATATGTATAATATAAAATTATATTAATATAATAATAATAATGAAGCGCAAAAATCCACTCATTTAAGAGAGTGGACCTATTTTCACTCCAAAATAATTTCACTCTTTCACAGTGAAGCTGGAGTTTTTCAAAAACTCACCTTTAGACTCTCAAAATTTCTTAGAGTCAAATTTCACTATAGTACGAATATCGAGCCCGTTTTTTAAAAGAGTGAAATTTCACTCTATGTAATAATGAGTCAAAGAAAAAAACACTCCAGAAAGAATGAAATGCCATAAATAGTTAACATTCACTCTTTTCAGAGTGAAATCTCAGTCCAAGAAATTGAGAAAGACAGTTCCGATATGCTCTGTTGCAATCTGCAGTTGCAACACCAACCTCAAAACGCAAGAAGTTGTACTGAGAGACCGTCACCTCTCTTGATTCTCTTTGCAAAGTGATTTTCGTTGCAAAATAATGAACTGTACATTTTTTCAAATTAAATATGACTTTACGGAAGGTCAGAATTCAACTTTCCTCCTGCACAATGAAAAATGCATCGTAATATCATGAAATTTCACTGCAATTCGATAAAATTTCACGTTAAGACTAATGACACTTGATTTTTTTACTGCGTTCGTTAATATTTGCAATATCCTTCAGTTTCGAAACAACATTTAAAAATTACTCAAGTCCTGTAATATTATTAATTGATTATTTTTAATATATAAATTTGCAATTTTATTTATTAAGAATCAAGAAAAAAATTTATTTTTCATAAAATAGAAAACAGAAAACTCGTATTTCCCACATGCAATTTATTGTGAAAAATGTCGTTCGTTATGTGAGTCATGTGAAAAATTGCATTTCCTGCACTTGTAACGAAATTGACTGTTCTAATAATTATATATAATGTCATTTTAAGTAATAATAATAATAACAATAATAATAATAATTATCATCGCATTTTTTTTGCAAAAAGGTACTGGAAGCCAAACGACGACTGGAATTTGGGCATTATGTGTTTATTACAAAAATATTGCTCTTCAATAGATACAGGCATTCAAGGTATTTCTTTACAAGATTCGACTATACATATATAGTTGGATCATGAATTACGTTACTTACATCTAAATTATTACTTCGTATTCAAAACGTTGCAGTTTCGTACGAACTATATGACAATTTTCAAAGACAATATTTTGTTAGCTCAACAATACCAGCTTCATTTTTTTCCTATAAAAATGCGACATACTCTCTGATATGTGTGAATTGATTTCAATTACGCGCGTTTACCTGCTGAATTTCTCTTATCATACAAGAATGTTTATTGGTAGCATGGATATTTTCTGAATTGTAGATACCTTTCCTAATTTAAAATTTTTTCAAATTCTACAGTTTCATTTTCTCATCGCAATATGTAACGAAAATACCTGCAAAATTTTAGTTTTTCTAAGCAGTTTAAAGAAAATTCTCGAAACGTGTAGTTCATTTTTCACTCCCACAAGTTTTACTCTTAGAATGAAACCAAAAACTCACCATCAATCCTCTTTAAATTTCTTATAGTAGAATTTCCCTTTCGAAAGAATGAAAATTATGCTACTCGTCAAAGGAGTGAAATATCACTCTTTAGGACTTTTATTTCACACTTTTTGGAGTGAAATTTTACTCTTACTTTTTAGAGCGAGTTGAAGAATGTACATTCTAGAAAGAATAAAGTGCCTTAAAGATTTAAAATTTATGCTCTAGAAAGAATGATATAACTTGAAGCGCAAAAATCCACTCATTGAGTGGTCAAAGAATTTGAACTCCAGAAAGAATGAAATGTCATAAATAGTGAACATTCACTCTTTTCAGAGTGAAATCTCACTCCAGGAAATTGAGAAAGATCGTTCCGATATGCTCTGTTGCAATCTGCAGTTGCAACACCAACAATTGACATCAAAACGCAAGAAGTTGTAGTGAGAGACCGTCACCTCTCTTGATTCTCTTTGCAAAGTGATTTTCGTTACAAAATAATGAACTATACATTTTTTCAAATTAAATATGACTCTACGGAAGGTCGGAATTTAACGTTCCTCCTTCATAATGAAAAATGCATCGTAATATCATGAAAGTTCACTGAAATTGGATGAAATTTCACGTTAAGACTAATGACACTTGATTTTTTTTTACTGCGTAATATCTCGAATATTCCGAACATTTTTGTACAAAATGTAATCGATATTCGATGAATTTACGAACAATTTGTCACTGAAAACCAATTAATATCGATAAAAAAATCGACAAATATCCACGCTACCGTGTCCTCGTTATCGAGGGACGTACGGTACAGTCCGTTCAGCTCGTGCAGGTAAAGCGACGTTTTGTTGTTCGTTCATACGCGACGAGTGTTTCTGGATCATCGATCCCACCAATGGGCAGATCGGGATTGATATTGTTGTCCGCCCTGGAACAGCCACGGGGAATTATCGCATACGGTCCCGGCGATTGCTTCGCGCACCGGCACCGAGAGTATTCGAAAGTTCACGTCCGTGTAGTTGAGTGTAGAAATGAGAAAAACTGGCATCCGGTCCGACATCATCCACAGCATATCCTCCCTGACCTGCAGCCGAAAGAAGAAGCGTCAGTAATAAGATCCCGCAAGACGAAATATTAAATTATTTTTCAATTAAGCTTCTGCCCCGGCCAAAGATTCAAAATTGCTCTCGGCCGGAACTACTTAAGTATAAGTATGTGTAGTCTCGTTTCTTTACAGGGAACGGTGCCGTGAAATTTGGCGAGCGCTCGGGTATATACCTTTTTACGGCGTTTTTCTTTTCTTCTGTTTTTTTTTCGGGTTTAATCGTTATTATCAATTGACGTTAAATGTATTGTAATTAAGTTCGAACATGGACATGACGATGTAGTAACGTAAGTGATTACACAAAAATTATTCGTGAACAGGTTTCCGTGAGGTGATGGAAACTTATTACTCTACATTTCGGGCAATGAAGAATCACTTAACCCAGTGAGTCCGTCAATTCCGGGAGCAAGACAATCATCGTAATAATCGTTTTTTGGGTTATGAATACAAAGTATAAAAAAAAAAAATTGTCGGATCGGCAATTGTTTCGTTTTATCTTTGAATTCATCAACATTTATGGCTTTTCGAGGTTGTTAAACTTATATTTATGTCGACGTATACATGTTCTAAAAAAAAGTGAAATTCAAAATAGTGGAACCAAGATGGCGGATCAAGAAATCATTTTCTCGTGAATTCAACGGTTTGAAAATCGAGGGTGTAGGTTTGTGGATCGAATTGTCGGAAAAATATTAACGTTTAGTGGAAGAATATAAAAAAATTGAAATTTAAAATGGAGGAATGACAAGGTGGCGAATATAAAACTTAGTTTCTTTTATTTTATCGGAAATTAGTAGATGGCGATTCTTAACGACGACGAAAAATTTCAAATTCGTTTCTCCGGGACCCAATAAAATGTATCATCAGAAATTCGATGACGGCTGAATTGCATGAAAATTACACGGAAAAAAAAATACGTGAAATAAAAAAAATCCAATATGGCGGATATAAAATGGAGTACGTCAAAAATAAAAAGATATTAATTGGAGTAAGATATAAAACTTGAGGGTTTGTCTTATAGGTCTTAATGTTATGAATGAGAAAAGTATCCAGATATTTTTCAAATCTGTAAATTATTTAGTAATCCGATTCGATTTTTCCGTAAAAATCTCAATAGTAAAAATTTAATTAATGGCATTTTCTGCGAAACGCCACGTAGAAAGGAAAAGTTTACCCAACTGATTCCTCGTGTTACGTATAAAAATAAAAAGATTAGAACGATATATAATTTTGAAAGTAGGTTTATATTCGTCATAGCTACCGCTAAAGCAACTTTACGGACTATAAACTGATTTTTCCTTCATCGGAGGAAAAATTTGTCCAAATGCCAGATTCATTAAAGTTCAATTCCGGAAGTAAAAGTGCCTATTAAAATGTCGGATTTCTCTTGATTGTGAATGATTCATCAAAATGTTTCGTTTTGATTGCATAGGTAAAAATGTATTACAAGGATTTTAGAATTACTTTTATTGCGTAATTTTTAATATCGCATTTATCGCTGTTTATTGGATATGTGCAACGTCGGAAACACTTAAGTTTTAAAAATGGCGGCCTACTTCGTTAAAAAATTAAATAAAACAAGTTTTGCTTTTATATTATTTAAATAATATTTTTAAATAAAAATAATAATAAAAAATAAAAATAAAAATAATAATTTTTCCCCCTCTATTTTAAATCCTTTTGCATAAAAAAAAAAACAGAAATGAATCGTATGCTTTCAATTTATATTAAAGATATTGCCGATATTTCGTTACTGTTTTTTTCACGATTTTGATAAATTTTCAAAACAACATTAATTTTTAATGCTACGTGCCTCTAGATTTCTTGGAGTGAGATTTCACTCCATAGAATGTAATAGTTTATAGCCACTCTTATAGAGTAAAAATTCACTCTTTAAGAGTGAAATTTCACTGCATGAAATTTAGAGAATGATAATACAGTTTTTTTTTAATCTTCACTTTTAAAATTCGTATTTTTGTTCCTGAGAATTCGCGCCCAATTCTGAACCGACTACGCTGAAAATTGACATACATTCATAAGAAACACGCAAGAGCACCCTAAAATAGATTTGGACTTAAAAAATATCGAGTTTCTGTTTAATTTGAATATTTTAGGTTAGACATTAATAAATGAGAAATTCGCACTTTTAAAGGATTTGCTCCATTTTCACTCCAGGAAATTTAGAGTGTTTAACTAAAACTAAGAAATTTGTTATGAAAGCGATTGATAGTGCCTAAAACAAAACAATACAAGAAAGTAAAATTGACTTTCTTAATTTATCGTAATACACTCTCTAACTTTCTTGGAGTGAAATTTCACTCATTAAGAGTGACGTTTCACTCTATTTGGGGTGTAAATTATTCGACTCATTTTCATATTGACTGAAATTTCACTCCAGAAAGCGTGAAATATAACACTTAAAGAGTGGAAATTCACTCTTTTGAAGAATATCTCCATTTTCACTCTTTTTATGTTAAATTTCACTCCATGAAATTTAAATCGTTCTTTAAAATGCTTAAGTGGCAATAAATTAAAAACGAATGTTTCGATAGTTTAACAGCCTTCCTCATTAAATAAGATATTGATAGCATTCTGAAATTGAAAGCAGTAAACGTGTCATTTTTTGTTGTTGTTATGAACTTGATGATAATGGATAATTGAACATGAAAATTAAATGTTGTTTTTACGCTGTTCTGTAAGTAGAAATCGATATAGAAGCGAACATTTTCTGTCAGTAAGCATAAGTATATATATTTTAAAAGAATTACTTTAAAAGAAGTCTTATTCATTTACTTTCACGCGACGAATATATACATGCTACTCGAGTTCCGTAAATAAATAATCAGCGGCATTCGCTTTTCTTCTTCGAGTCGTAAACAATCATCAACTGAATAATTGACGATTGTACACTCTAATTTTTCTGCGCTTGATTTCTAATTTTCACAAATGCTTCTTTAATGAAGCTGAAACTTTCATTATACGTGAGTAGTTGATGATAATTTGCGACTATAATCGAAATACGAGTTCACATAATGGCTAATCAATCATTACAAAATTTCATCAATTTTCCATTCAATTTTCAAATATCAGCCAAACATCAGCAATTAAACAATCTGCACACTTCCTCTCAAGTCCCTCGAGCGACATGTGTCGATAACGATTTCAGGGGCAGCAATATTAACCTTACATGATTATAATGTGATTGATATACGCCAAATTTTGATAAAGCGTGGAAATTTTGTCGATTGGTCTACGACAATTTATTAAAATATGACATGAACAACAATAAAAAAAATACTATGGCGAATATATATATATATATATATATATAGATATACCTTGACATCTGCAGGGAAAATCAGAGCCTCGTCGTGCCGGGCGACGACCGCCTGATTGGCAGGGGCGTATGGCAATAGTGAATTCCAGCATCCAACGGCATTTTGATCGATCAGATTAAAGAACTGCAGACCGTTTTCGTCCATTACTTCGGCTGTCGAATGCGATAGGGGCCCTCGTTCGGGTAAAACCTGTTCATTCGATTAGACGTTTATTGATAAGTTCACTCATAATGTGATTGGAGGATGCAGGATTGTTTTTATTTTTATATTGCAAAATTAGTGTTTCATTTCTTTCTTTATATATATATATATATATATATATATATATATGTGTGTGTGTGTGTATATATATATATAATATGTATGTTTATATATAAAATTCTCAAGAAATATTTTTAAAAAATTATCGTTCATAATATTCAATTTTCCTTGCACTTTTCATATATTTCCGGAATTTTCATCAGTTATATTCCATGTATGATTTCACATCAATCAATCATATTATGACAAAATGATATAATGAAATTATATCGAAACCGTCTTTTAAATCAAATTTGCAAAAGTAGAAAATTATCGTCTCCATATATAACCAGTTCAATTTCGCTTTTCTCGCCTCTTGTCAGACCTGTTTATTCATTATAAAGTCGTTATCAATATTTGCTAGCTTTTAATTGGACATGAGCCGAGACACTTTTCATGAAGTCATGTATAACTGACGTACCGTGTGATAATTCCTACAATTTTTTCGACGTGATATTTTCTCCTGTCAGTCGTTTTTATACACAGTATTGTTAAAATTACTTTTTGTATTATTTAATGTACCTTTAGTATTTTTAAATTTATTTGAAATAAATAAAAGATAAATAAAACAATAGTAATTTAATCAGCCGAGGTAAAGTGTTGTACGGAAGAAGTACAAAAAGTGCTCTTTGAGTCCTCGTGAGCGTCGACTTCTCAGTTCATTTTTTATGCATATCCTTAGGAGCTCTTTTTGAGCACATGAGAAAAAATGCATAAGATGACATAATGAGTACTTTTTGTCCTCATTCTATCCAATTTTCTACCTCTTCGGATAAGAAAATGTACATTAAGATAAAAATGGAATTTCTTTTTATGAAAGATTGAAAAACTGTAAAGCTTTAACAAAAAATTAAAAATTAATGTACAAATCCGGCTTAAAATTTAAAATCTTTCACAATATGGTCTGCGAATTTATCTGAAAGCAATGTTTAAAAAGTTATGTAGTGTTCCGGAATAAAAAATTCTACATGGCTGTTCCCAAAATGACCCAAAAAATTCTGGTATATTCTTTGATAAATTGCAAGTATTTTTTGTTTTTAGAATTTTTCCTAAAAGTTGATAGTTTTCGAGGATAACAATCTCAAATGTTATAAAGTAAATAAATACATTGATTTCTTTTTTATTTTTTTTTCTTCGAAAAAAATCAACTTTTTCAAAAAAAAAAATTGCACAGAACAAAAATGCTCGGAATTCATCAAAGAATTCACTGGAATTTTTTTGAAGATGTTTTCGTGCATTTTTTGAAATTTTCAAAAAATAAAAAAATGTTCAATACATAACCAAAAAAAAAAACGTCCCGACATTTTTCAAACAAATTTTCATTTCAGACGCCATTTTGGGGACCGCCATATTGAATTTTTCATTCCAAAATCTACATATCTCAAACTCTAGGACTTTAAAATTTGCTTTCCTAATAAAGAAGTACAATAATAAATTACCGGGTTTATATAAAAATGTCAGATCTAAATTTTTTTTTTCAAACGAAAAAATCGAATTTTTCTTTTTTTTTTTTTTTGTAAAAATTATTTTTAACTTGAAGAATAAATGTTAGACAAATTCTACTGCGGCATTTTAAAAGATAACATAACATTTTACCTGGATAAAAATCCATTTATAATTTACAACATTTATTTCTAAATATGTATTCATTAAAAAAAGCAAAACTGTCTATATTAATTAATCAAAAAATTTTCTCGTTACGAAAAATTGTCTACTTTTAATTCCTATTTCTTATAGACATTAGATAACAATGTTTAGCAAAGAATTTCTAATAAACTAGTCTTCTATCGGGGACATCTTCATAAACTGCCTCGTAATTAGTCATTTTTTTAGTGTACTACGTTCCTATTTAGCAGAATTTTTCCATTAATGTCCATTCATCGAAAAATGAAATTTCACTGATGAAAATATGAAAACAAAAAACATTAATTATTATTATTCACTCTTGAAATAAAAAACAGTAGTTCAATTTTTACTTCAAAAATTTAATCGAAATCAGATATATTGAATTTATTTTAAAGATTAGTATTATTTTAATAAATCTTTGCAATTTAAACTTCAAAATAGACAATATGTTACATCCAAAAATCACTCTTATTCCGAAAAGTATACATTTTTTTTCAATACGAAGAAAAATTTTTTCTACTACTGTTTCGTACAATTTTTATTGATCATTATAAAAATTTGTTAAGTAACTATTCGTATAGGTTATGACTATTGCCAGATTCTAAATCTAAAACCAATGCTCGATTGACACGAGCATGTCGTTTTTCAGGTATATGAAATGTATTAAATATTAATCAGTGTTTCGGTTTTTTTAACCAACATTCAATCACATGAGATAAGGCATCTGTGACTAATAAACTCTTCCGCGTTCTCGGTAAGACACGCTCGACTTATTCGACGATATACTTATATGTGTATTTTTATGTTCCACATTTGCATGCTAATTTTAATGTACCGGATTTAAAGAAAGTGCTACGGAAATATTCATTTTTCCGCATTAATATTCCAATGCAATTGCTAATCACTCCATTAAAGTATCATTTTTTGCTTACGTATTTGGCGTACGAAAATTTTTAAAAATATTTCTGCAGACATAGAATTGCCCTGACCGCCTTTCCAACCAAATTTTTGAACTCGTTTATGTATATTTTGAAATTTTACGTTATGTGTGAATGATTGACGTAATATAACTCGAGACAGAAAAATGTAGGCGTCTGATTGGCCACCTTGTTTTTTGTAATTAGGTAGCAACTGTCATTAGTCTACTAATAATACTTTATTAAAAGTTTGTCACGTGGCATTTATGACAAAATTGAGAAATTTTGACATACAAATGTCATTTTTTGTTGTCCCATTTCAAAATTAATTATATCGCCAATTTCTGCGTAATTTTCAAAACGACTTTTTCAAATTGAAAATTTGCAATCGTCGAATCTCCATACCCACCTGGAACTCGTGATAACTATCGAGAGCCAAAGCTTCGTTTCTCAAAATTTTCGTGGAGACCGCAAACTCCCGATTACTGGCCAAAGGATGAAAGAAGAGGGTCCTGTAACCATCTACAGCCAATGGCGAGAGACTCATGCCGAAGATGCCTTCTTCTCCCCATTGGAAATTCAGACCGCCGATATTGAAATCCCCGGCCAATGGGTCGGGCATAAAGTAACTGTGTGTCACTCGCCAAGATTTGTTCTCCATCCATGAATAAACGATGAGACCATAGCCGAGCTCGTCCGACATGTATGCGAATGCATCCTCGCAACCTTTGCCCAGGTCCACTGCGATGTTGGCGATGAATGTGTTCTAAAAAAGGGACATTCGTGTGTTCTTTAGAAATTTATGATAAAATAATCATAATAATGAATATTCTCTGTTTTTATGGGATTATATGAATTATCGTATTGTACTGTACCGGTCACTACGGTGACGTAATACGAGATGAATGATGCGATTGAAATCGGAAAATCTTGTTTTTTTTTTAATAAACAATAATTTTTTTTTAATACAATTTATTTATTTATTTATTATTTATAAACGGACCTAATGGTCCTTACAGAAAAGGTAATTATAATACATAATACAAACTATAATTTAACAATTAAAATG
>JAPYZR010004832.1:0-12396 GCA_030522945.1 Trichopria nigra
CAGATATAATCATACATGATCCAGATATAATCATACATGATTCAGATATAATTATATCTGATCCAGATATAATTATATCTAATCCATTTTTTCCCGGGATAATAGCGATAAAAAGTAATGAAAGCTACAAATGAATTTCACAAAATTAAAAAAAAACGATTAAAATAAGCAATTAAAAAAAAAACTATCTAAATTGATAGAGATCTATAGTTGAAAATATCACATATGTTCAGTGAAAACACGCAGTAAGTAACAATTATGTTACAAATATACCATGGTTATTTCCTACATAAATGTTACATTACATTATTACATTACGTTACTACATATATGTTACATTAGTCATCACATTGTGGTTGATATATTCCAGTTAATAAAAACTGGAATAAAACGACGAAATGGACATAAAGTGACTAAAAACTTTAAGAAACGGGTGAAAAATTTATTTCACTTAGCAGAGTGGAAAACACGAAACAATAATAACAAAAAAAAAAAAAAAAAAAAAAAAAAAAAAAAACGAAAAAAAAAAAAAAAAAAAAAAAGAAACAAAAAAAGAAAAAAAAAAAAAAAAAAAAAAAAATGAAACTAATAGAAAGAACTCTGTAAATGAAGAAACACGACGAAAAAAGTTATATATTCCTTAAAACATTAAAATAGCTGTGGTTGTAGATTTTCTAAGACATTAGTATTTTCAATGTTTCGGCTTTTTGATTGTCGGTTTTTTGATTGTCGGTTTTTTGAAGGTCGGTTTTTTGACGCGTTGGTTTTTTGATTGTCGGTTTTTTGACCAGCACCTCAAATTACACAACGAAAACAACGAAAAGTGAGAAAAATGATGAAACACAACGAAAAATGGGAAGAATGATGGAACACAACGAAAAATGGGAAGAATTAAGAAACACGACTACAAACGTCAAAGATGAACAAAATAACGGTGAGAAACAAAAATTTGAACCATAAAACAACGAAAATTTACCAAAATATGACGAAAAGGAATAAAACAAAAAGGAATAGTACAGAAAACGGGGAAAAGTAACACAAAAATAACAAAAGGCAACAAGATTAGCGAAAAACAATAAAAATTTTACAGAAAAAAGGTAAGAAAACTTCGTAAAACATTGCTAAAAGTGAAGAAATATGACTCGAACAGGCGTAAAACCAAACAGCAGAACAAAGACGAACAACTTATACGAAAACTATATATTATTGTTCAAAAATGGCAAAGCGAGTCAAAATTCAATGGATCACTACAAAAATTATACAATATTCTAAAAAACATATTTAACTCAATATGATACTAAAATCTAATTTGATAGATATCAACTAATCATATCTAGTATCTTCTAGACAAAACCGATATAGAAACCAGGTAGAATTCATATTTGATCCGTCCAGAATTTATAGTAATTTATACACTGTCAAATTTCTAGTTTTTCCACACAAAATCTGGATGGAATCGAGAGATTTTCTCCTACAGATTTTTGAATGGTTTTTCGATATAGGTACGGCCTTTACAATGTAACGGGATCCCAAGATTAATTTCTAACAGGGATGTACCCTTGCTACATAACATAGTAAAATATATAGTGTCGTTTTACGACATATTCCAATAGATAAGTATTTTACGGATATAAGGCAATGCAAGTTTTAAAAGAAAAGTGTATTTCAACGCAAATGTAATTTCATTCCGTCATACAGTAGAAGCGAAACCCTTAATAGAATATGAGAAAAAAATAACAATATCTCAGAAGCAGTCGGAAATGAAGTAGTGAGTAAAAGTAATAGTAACAGTAATAACAGCAATAAGAAGGAAGCGGCGAGAAGCAGGAAAATTAAATACACGTGCGGCTGGGAGGATGTGGTGCTGTAAGTGATACAACTATTTTTCACAGGCCTTGACGCTCTTGGTTTCACGTGCTGCACGTACAAATTTCCACTCGCAAGTTTTTGAGATCTCTGCACATAAAAGGCTTCTTGTGAGGATAATATAAAACAAAAAAAACAAAAAAACAAAAAAAAAAAATGCGAACAGCGTCGCTTTTTTGCCAACTGCATATAAAAGCATATAATGTATCAACGGTTCCGGAAATAGTCCTGAAAAATCATAAAAATGTAAATACGCTTAAATTTGTCGTGCTTGCGGCAAGAAGGGGGAATAAGAAAGAAATGACAAAAAAAAAAAAAGCTTCCAGCAATTTCGCGCGCATCAATACCGTGCACTGAGTTTAAGATGTGGAACTTTTCTGGATCAACTTTTTATTTCGTCAATATGATTCGCGAACCGTATCCAATGGAAGGAAAATTCTTCCACAATATATCGATTACTTGAGAGTCTTCTTTCTCCGATGTTTACGATCGATACCGTGCACGGCCGGCTCGCGTCATAAAACGGTATACAGGCTTCGAAACAGTTACCGAAAAGTTTCTACCTCCCTTTTCTCAATATTTTCGATTGTTTCCTCATTTCCATTTTTTTTTCTGTTGGTCCTCTTCGTGAAAGGTGTTTTCCTTTGCGTTTAACCAGAACTAATTATTTAAATATATTCTTATACATAACACTTGGTTTACATTTAATTGATATTTTAAAGTCATTATTTGATAAATATGATCAATAATTTAATGTTTTCCAACTATATATATATATTTATATATATATATCTAAAAAGCAACTTAATTACCGCATCGGAAATAATAGACATGCGCTAATATGTCTTAGAGTTCCGAGAGGCTAGACAATAATATGTTGGAACAATTAGGGGGACGGAACAATTGGCTGGTTTCATAGCTTAAGGTCCGGTTTCACCAACGCTGATTAAAGCGTTAATCGTCGATTAGCTTAATTTAACCAGCATGTATTGCTTGACTTCGGAATTTACGATTACCTCAACACGTCATTTAGTAAAATACAGTTTTATTTTGTACTCAGGACGTCATCGTTTTAGGTTTTACATCAATTACGATAGTGCGACCTCCGAGTATTGAAAAAGTGTCTTAACATGGCGGGTTACATAATGAATAGACTCAGCAAAGTTGTACGGTTAGTATTTTAACGTAATCTACCGGTCACCCGCATACAGCACATGAAGGAAGCAGTAAACCTTATATACTTTCAAAATTAAATTGATAAGAGGCAAAAAAATCTGAAGACATACTATAAGTCTTTATTTATTCACTGTCGGTACTAGTACGTCTTTACTTCGATGATTACCTATCGAATTGAATTAGAATTGATTAAAAAGGTATAAAATTGCTATACTAATATGCGTATAGTAATAAGAAATCAGAGATTATCTGACAGTTTGTTAGAATTAAGATTATGCATTTTGTGCATATAATTTTGACACGCAATAAATAGTTTCTAATTTTGGAACTCGAAATAATGAATATAAAGTCTTTGAGAATGACCGAAACTGTATGAAATACTTTTGTGTAGTTAAACTGATGTACATCGAGTAGATATTTCAATTTGCCCTTTGGCGTTTATGATCAAACACCACTGAGCTAGACTGTATGATCAAACAATGCTGACCCAATTTCTAGGATCGAGCAATATACTGACCATATATTGTTAGTAATAATTATCCTAATATTTGGAGTAATATCGTTTCAACGTCGAAAAATCATTTGAAATAATCCCATATTTTAGATGTTGAATGCAGATAATACGATGACACCATGATTAGATGTAAATTCAGTATTCGCAGATGGCCCAAATTAATTTTGTAAATCCCTGCAAAAGTTTCGAATTACATCAACATCGCCGCTAAATGTCTTCTCCGCACGCGGGTAATCAATTAACCCTTTCCGTAAAATCTGTACGGACTGTATCTAAACCGGCTTGTACGAGCGGTGACTATTGTTCGCGGTTAACCACGCGGCAATGACAAAGCGGAGCAGCGCGTGTCGCCAAAGCGAAACAATGGCGCGCGTCGGGGGCGAATGACGGGTAGTCGGGTGCACACTGGTTTTTTTGGACATATTCCTTTTATTTCGCAAATGACAGAGCGACAAAAAGGACAGTCGAGGACTCGGAGCTGCGCGCAAAAAACGGAAGTGAGAAGCGACGTGGAAAGCCGGGTCGTTAATACGAGCTCTCGTCATTGAAGAAGGATCATCACTGCGGAAAGTCCTTTTTCCGATATCAATCCACGC
The DNA here is from genome assembly GCA_030522945.1 of Trichopria nigra. Taxonomy (NCBI): domain Eukaryota; kingdom Metazoa; phylum Arthropoda; class Insecta; order Hymenoptera; family Diapriidae; genus Trichopria; species Trichopria nigra. The sequence goes on from JAPYZR010004832.1 coordinate 4,153, forward strand.
CGTCCTCGGTGGTTCGCGCCATTTCTAAACTATCGCGAACCTAGATCCTGGATGACTTATGTGATTCTTTGTCACAGCCATGAGGACGACGTTCCCCCAAATTGCCATAAAGACGAAGTCCCAATAATTTCTTCACCCTCGCTGCACTCCTTCGCCCTGGGCACCGAAGGAGATTCGGTTCGATAACAGTCTGGTATTTACGGACGCCGTGTCTTACGTAAGCACACACCGATTCAGTTTGCGTGTAATCAGCCGAGATGAATGTGCAATGGTTAGCAGTTCGTAATATTTCACCGATGTGAACGCGTTTCCTAAAGATGCTGAATAATTCATTGCGTCTTTTTTTTTTTGGATCACTGATGATAAAATAATGATTGCATTCTTACATATTGCTAATTTCTTGCGAATGAAATAGAGTTTTCACTTGCGAAAAAATTGAAAACAATGTATAAACAGAGTAGAACATAAAGTGGATGTTTGCTTTTTTATAAAAATCAATTATGGTACAATTTCTGGATAGGATTATATTAAAGTAGACGAAGGTATTGTTGACGAAGATATTTCCATTACGCGTGAGTCCAGAACTTTTTCCGAATACGTTATCAATAATTTCAAAATCTTGTCTGTAATACGGATGAATTTGAAATATTCACAAGGAGGAATTGTTAAATCTTTTAAAACCTCTGTTTCTTATTGAACTAAATGTAAATTTAACCTTGCATTAGCAAATGCCTGGTGAGTTCAGAGTGATTCGAATTAATCCGATCGATTCACGTTCACTCGACTCCACATTCAGACTTACTGATCCCGAACGTATTTAATTTCGAATGATTTCGATTAGATTGGAATTACTTCAATAGAGATGGATTCATTTCTGGCTAAGCCTGATAGATTCGTATACCCTCCGATTGAGCTGAATTCAGTGGTATTGATGAAAGTTTATTCAATATGCTTAGCGCAGGCAGTCTAAGTGCCCTTGTAAATGGTTTAGCGATACTCGGGAACGAGTCATATTCAAGATGAAAGCTATTTTTTATTATTATATTCAAACAACTATTCATTTTTCATTGGTTGATTGTGAACTATATTATATGCAAAGCCGAAAATGGATTTAGAGATGAAATATCTACATCGGTACTTTGACTTGGTTTAATACGTCAACATTGGACAAAAATCACGCTCAGCTGGAAGTCATAGTTCTAAAAATGTGTCCATTGAAGCGGAGCTCTGCGTTTATGGATAGGAGGTCAAAGGCGACATGTAAACTCCATTAACGTCCTTAGCTAGAATCGGTAGTTACGACGGATCCACCTGTGCGACATCTTGTTACGTTTTTAGTTTCATTATCGAAGTCTGCTGAGAGGGGACTTAATTGAGGAGCTTTGTACTTCATGGTCGAGGGTCGAGGCTCCCTGTGCGCGCTTCACTGCCCGTAGAATGGTCGGGATGTGAGCTGGATCGAAGCTCGAGAGTGTGGCTCTGTGTTTGAGAGAAATTAGATGAGACACCCCATCTGTACTTAAAAACATTTGTTAAATGATGTTGTACTTATAATTGATAGAAGCGCGCGCGTAATTTAATTTACAATACAATATGTATGAAGGCCAAATAAAATGAGACTCTTGATATTTATAATATTATAATTGATTACCAAAAATAGAATATACTGAGAACATTGGTTTTCAGCCAAAATAAAAATAGAAAATTCACTCTATCGCCATGCAAAAATAGAAACCATCAAATTATGTCAAGTGTCTTATTGTTTACGTATGGGTCGCACTTTTACGAAGAAAGCATAATGTTGATGAAGAAAACTCATCGATAAATATCGGAGTTATCCGAAATTAAGTGAAGGCCCAGTAATTCAAATTTTACCTTTTTGTATGGTTTCAATATTTATACAGAAAACATATATTCAAGTCATTTCGTTCATTAGTATTATTGGATTTCAATATAATATGTTAGCCCTTGGTTAATCGTCTGTTCTGCTTTAGCTCCGTTTCTCTGATGAGGAACCAAATCAAGTCCCCTAATATTCGTTATTTCGTAGTGCTGCTAAATAGTTTTGATTTCTTGGTAGAACCATTTACCGTACTCGTCTGTTACGTCATCAAGATTCTCAGTGGAAGAATTCAAGTGGGAAAGCAACAAAAAAATTAAATTTAAGCGACATAACGCTCGTTGAAATTAAAGTTGAAAACAAATGTACAGATTTTTTCATTCTATAAATCAGTAATGAAGAAATACTTGCAAGACATGGATGGGAAATGAAAATGAAAATGAAAATGAAAATAATCACAATATATATGTATATTCCACACAAATTTTCATAATTCTGGAGCGAAACTTCAACTGGAAATAACTGTTAAAAGATGAGCTATCTCCGGACAAACGAAAATATTCAAAAAATTCATATCTCAAAAACCGATAGATAAAAAGTTTTTTTAATATGATTTTCAATATGCCAACTTGGTATACAGATCACTTATATTTACACAATTCTTGTGAAGGTTTACCATTCAGGTGATGTTTAGAATTATATCTATAATCGAATTAGTAAATATATTGTGTTCAATAATGATGATTAGACGATATAAAACTTACTTATATGATTTCATACTAAGTTATTGTGTAATTACGCCAGCATGAATGTAAGATTGAGCATTCATAGCCATGAATTCAGACCTTAGACAGTAGAGCCGATTAGTACAATTGTGGCTGATTATAGCTTGATGCAATGTATTATGGCAGATTCCACCTTGATTAATACGGAATTCAATCCAAATGTAGTGGTTCAAACGTGATTTCCAGGAAAAGTCTATGAATATTCTGGATTTATTTAGCGGTATATTATAGAACGAGCTATATTTAAAGTAACTATTTATTCAGATGTATAGCAGATTATAGCCGTATGTTTCAATCATTTATTAGATTGCAGTTCCCTATCAGAGAAATGGAGCAAAACTTCATGGAAACAAATGATCCGCAACAATTCGTGGACATTGTTGCCATTCTTTTAAAACTTATAAAAGCAACATAGACTACAAAAATTAATTTAATTCTTAATTAAATAATAAAGAAGAGTAATTAAATTATAGGCGTTTGTATTTATGTTTCGTATTTAGAGTAAAATTGATATTCTTAAAACTATATTACTCATTATTTTTTTTTTAACATCTGGTTTTCGACGCGACGACCTCCTTAATTAAAAATAATTCTCTTCCCCTTGAAGAATTTTGCATTTTTACGTCCTATTCAAAGTCAGCGACCCAGAAAAAAGAAAGAAATTGACAAGTTTCTACGAAATGCTGCCGATTTTTAATAAAATTCTTAACGACTTTCAGTCTGCTTTTTCACTAATTACGTCTTTATGGAATTTTGAATTTCCGACGTCAAAATTGAAATTAGTGGCTGGAAATCTCGAACTATTGAGTTTTGATGGACTTCTGGTAGTTTTTAAAATAATTCAAGTTATCTATAAAACCATTCAGATTATCATTATTATTATTTTATATATATAATACTCATAAAATAGGGACATATAAGCAAAGTATAGATTGGTAAATTATATGTACATCGTTGATCGTCATTTTGATGACGTTTAACATATTTTGAAAAAAGTTTAACTTTAAATTTCTTTTATTTTGGGTTATTGGATATTCGACCTTGTATAGAAGAAGGAACTAAGCCGCTGTAATCGGAGTAATCACCAGTAGCCTGACTCAAATTGGTTCTAGATTAGTTTTCCGTGGCGCAAATAATTCACGATGTTTTTCGCAATTGGAAACCCCGAATTCAATTTAAATCTTGAAATATACTTGACAGCAATCTCATTCTTGATTACGTTTGTTCGTGTTATTTATTCTGTTCGACCTTATTTCGTTCAAGTGAAGTTGTGTATGGTTGAAAATTGGAAGAAATATTTATTCAGTTGCGCCTGCAGAAGTTTTTACCAGTTTGTCACAATCTGCTCGTTTTCAACGACTGTGCTTTATTCCACGAAGTATTCCAAGATTATAAAAAAATTTTCTTTTTACGTTATAAATTGTATGGCGTGGTGCTACGGTAGATGTATGGATGAACACCAAACATTCCTCGTTATAAATATAGTAAAAGTCTTATTGTTGTAATTTTTTATTTTATACAAAAATAAATTGTAAAAAAACAATAATGCACATATAATGTATTCTACACGACTAAATTCTTTAATTCTTTCATCTGTTTTTTTTTTTGTTTTCACAAATGACACAATTATGACGGGATGCAATATATGTAAACTGCACATTGTTTACAAAATAGCGCAATGTCATGTTCAATCGTAATATCGTAATATCGTACCAATTATTGCTTTGAATAATTTTAGATCACTTTTTCCTATTACGTCTGTTTTTCTATCCAAAGTTCATAATTTTTTGAAAAATGATTGAATCTTAGATTACATTACATATGTAATTTCCTCTTTTATAGAAGGGTTTAGTATTAGTATTATATATACACATGAGGAATTCTCCGACTGTTTCATTTTTTGAGATAAAATGAATTATAATGGCCGACCTTTTATTAAGAGGCCAAAAATGAAGGAAGTAATGAGAAACAACTGAATTTCTTAAAAAAAAAGAAAAAAAAATACAAACGCACATATAAAAATTATGTTACCATGGGGAAATTGTAGATTTATATATATATATACATTATTATTATTATTATTATTATTATTATTATTATTATTAGCAATATCGTATTTTATATTGAATTTCGGTCGACCATATTCGATCAGCTGTTTTAAAGTTTGTAAAATACGATATTATTAAAAAGTGATTCTTGACCGTTGTTATAAATTGTAGAAATTTCAAAATTTAACGAATTACGATCACTACACTTATTGTCAAGGTTCAATGATCCAAAACAATAATAAACAATATATATATGTATATGTAGTAAAATTTTCAAGGCCCTCTTCAGTAAAGTAAATAAAGTGTATAAAAATAAGTAATATATATGTATTTTGTGCCTTGACCTTGACCTAGGCCGAAAATTTTACTGCATATACATATATATTGTTTATTATTGTTTTGGGTCTTTGAACCTTGATAATAAGTATAGCGATAGTAATTCGTTAAATTTTGAAATGTCTACAAAATACGATATTGCTAATAATAGTACATACGTAACCCTACAATTTAACAATAAAATGATTTTATTCATGTGAGTTTGTATTTTTTGTTAAGAAATGAAATTTCTTCATTACTTTCCTCATTTTTTTCCAACAGTTCTGGCATATTAGTTTTCGAAAAATACAATATATGGTATATTTTTCGCATATATGCATTTTAACGAAAATGTTAAGCCCTTATAAAAATCATTTTATAATAAGAGAGTGTAAATTTAAGCGCGGTGATATGAAAGTGTACCTATCAAACTTACCGCCAAATAATGAATTTGAAGAGGTCCATAATCATGACCGAAATATCATATTAAAATGAAATAAATATTAAGCTATACCATATACCCACAATAAATTTTGTAGATATGAAATATATTATTAATAACGGTGAAGAAATCAAGTGGACCAACATGCATGTAGTGGTGTATTATGATGAATAATGTTTGCATTTATGAATGTTGTATGTACATCAAAAGCTATATATTTATCAGCAGGAAATGACGAAAACCAGTGCGAAATGGACAATGCACGAACACACGGAGTGTATTAAACTAGCCAAGCGTAAAATGACTTCTAGCAACATAAAGGTTTCTTACCAAATTACACAATTAATTATATAGATTCGCTCGAGCGAGTTAGAACACTATATATATACGTTTATTCAAACACTATATAATTTGTAAAGTAAAAGTTGTATTAAAAATAAGCATTTATAATAGCGTGGAAAAAACAAGTATAATGTATACTTAATGGATATGCTTCACGAATGTTTATCGAGTGCGAACGCAAATTGTCACCTCGATCGTGCTAAGTACACGTTTAGCAATTGTTCCCTGGGAATTTATATGCACGATGAAGTCCAGTCTACGATGTGATTCAAGCTAATTTCCTGTACATGGACAATTAACGCAATTAATTCAGAAATGGTTCATTCTCGCGCCGATAAATAATTGCATATAGACAGATAATGCAGTAGCCCGTGTCTCGCTTGTCTATTTACCGTTCAAGTATCCGCAGCGGGGGTATTGTTTTCCAGACGTGCGTACACAAAATACGCGCGCCAGTGCTGATCCGTCCGTCAATAAAATTCCCTGTTATATTTCAGCATTTAATTAGAGAATGCAAACATAATGCAGTAGATATGATGAGCTTTAAGTAATTTTAATTAAATTAATTTTCAATTATTTCATGAAATTATTCAATTTTCGAAAATCTAAAGGAGCTTTGTTAAAAAATTCTTTTGTTTTTTTAGGAATCGAACAAGTCAGATTTTACGAATATTTTTATTTTATTATTTTTCCAAAATCTTCAGCTTCACAGATTTTTATTTTTCACTCGGTCATGACAAGAGTTATAAATTAGCTCTATATATACTGGACTGTTTATATACTGCATGGTTGTACATTTATTAATTTTAAACACTATTTATTCCCTTTTGATTGAGTTAACATTATCAACTTTTACAAGGAATTAATTATAAATAATAAAATACTAATTACAAAAAATAGATATTATTTATATTTTTAAATTTGATTATATCAATTATGTTTTCGATGTAATAGAATGGCAAGGACACATTGTAAAGGCCTTTTGAACTTTTCTGGCTTGAATAAAAAAAAAAGCTTGAAGGGCAAGATGAATTTCGCGATAAATCAATTGATTTTGCATGTCGCAAAGCCAACGACACTCGTCGTGGTACGCGACGCAATAAAAATGCGATAAATCCATTATTCCGCATTCCCGTTTCACTCGGTGCGTGTTCAAAATCGCGTTACGGTACAAATGGCCGACGGTTGGAAATTAAAAGTGAATTTATAAAAAGCACGGTGTAAAACAGCCACGTTGGGACGAGGAACGTGATGCAATATCTGCTGGTCGTGCGTCGCGCCGTTTGGGCGGCGTAATTTATCGAAGGTCCACCACGGCGGTCCTAGCACGGGAAGGGCCGCAGAGTTAAATAAAGTGAATTTATCCGGTCAATTTCCCTATCTTCGTATGTATGTTCGCACACCGACAGGCGGAAAATAGTTCCCCTTTATGGCTGTTCAGGGCCAATGAGAACCCGTGGAAATCGACCCCTGAGAAGCCTCGTTTTGCCCCTTGTAAACTCCTTCGCACGCCATCGGACAAAGTGCGACATGAACTGCAAGCGAGCGAAGGTAGTTCGCCAACTATTAAGAATGATAAACGAGAACGATGATGCAAATTCGCAAGCTGGAATTAATCAAACCTTGAAATTCGTCATTAACACAATCATTATATGTTACACTGCTAATTATGTAATAGTTCTATTGTTAAAAAGGATCTTAACAAATTTACCAATTTCTCGCGCAACGACTATTTTTTTATTGAATCGATTCGATGTCGACGTTGCGGTCTTAAATTTGAATATTCTCTTGTCTATATATATGTATAATCTACTGATTTCACGACCATTCACGGTAGTTGGACTGGAAGCGCTTAATCGATAATATCGTGCTATAATACCGAATAAGAAAACGTTTGATTTCAAAATTGTTTTAGTAGAAATATAGTAGAAATGAAAACATTTGTCAGTTATTTCTGAAACAATTCAGATATTTACTATATGTTAAAGGAATAGGAGAAATGGTGTAATGTTGTAATGTATACTCCATGGTATACTCATTCACCTGTACAATATTGTAATAGTCGACCTATGTATACGCGGCGATGATCGACATGTATTAGCGGCGATGATCGACATGTATTAGTATGTATAGATATATAATGGTATCGTGTGGTGCGTTTGGCTAGTGGTATGCATAAACAATATGGCGAGAAGCACGGTTTTGGGCAGTGTGTCGAGAGAACAGTCACTTGCAAATCGTCATCGCAAGGAGTAAGTCTCAAGTCGCAGTCGAGAAAAAGAATCACGGAGAAAATCGTCATAAAAGAGCGTCATTTTGGCAAGCGTTCATGAAAATCGTGGAGCTGCGTTCATTCTCGAAAGAACGATCATTGTCAACGAGGCAGTTCTAAAAGAAATCCACGCGCTGTTTTCCGGACGACTTCGACATTTTGTCGAAGTCAGTTGGTGAGTCTCCAATCTCATACTCTTT
>JAPYZR010004833.1:0-13001 GCA_030522945.1 Trichopria nigra
GCATGCAGTAAAATCAGTAGCCTTTCTCGATTTCTTCGGTTTACGGCATACTTTCAATTCGCCATCGTTGTACTGCGGCAACGTGTTGTAAAGGAAATTGCCATTCCGACGAAGCGTTTCAATAATTTTTTTCCTTTCCCTATTTCCTATATGAAATTAAATTTCCTATATTAAAACTACATTAATATATGTAATATATTATTAAATATGACAATATTAAATATGTTAATATTAATAATGTATTAATTAATTTATTAATAATAATTTCCATATCCTATTAAGACTATATGGAAATAGTTATAAATAATTGAAAATGGAGGAGTCCCTACCGGAAATTCCCTTATAGGATCCCACATGGGAATCTGTCGTGGTATTTCATATACGAAAATTACTTCGCCTGACGCAAGGCGGGCGAAGCGAGTCGGAGGTCCAGGGGGCGAATTTCCTTTTGATGGCCGCAGGGGCGAAGCCCCTAGGTTTTCATTTTTGTAATCAACAAAATTGTAGAATATTTTTTAGACAATTGTAAAGAAAAACGGTCGTTACACGTTTCAATGTAATACGAACAGTTTCCGGGGAAAAAAACTTATAAAATGGTACAAATTGTAAAGAAAATCGCATATTCATCGGACAAGAAAACTTGTATTGCTACAAAAAAACTTATTGGTTCGGTAGTTCCATAAACTAACGAACTTATAACTGTATGCATAGATAACAAATAAACTTAGAATATACTTATTGCCTATCATCTAAGTCCATTGGCAGTAGAGCCACTTCAGTCATAGGACACGTGAGCACTGATGACGCAGTCCGGAGTTGTACGACGCGAGACATACTTCCGTTACCCAGAATACATTTGATCATGCGCGCAATGGGCCACTTCAACGGTGGAAGAGTAGGTTGCTTAATTAACACCATATTTCCGAGTGATATCGGGTTCTATGCTACGTGCCATTTTGTTCGTGCTGCAACGATAGCAGATAGTCCGCGATCAATAAATGCCAAAACCTCTCAAGCAGTTGACGCAGCAGCTGCCAGCGGGACAACCGATTAATCGCGACAACCGATTAATCGCGACATCTAAAATTGAAGGCTCGGGCACAGCGTTCAAAGGTCCACCTATGAGAAAGTGTATGGGCGTGAGCACCGAGAGATCCTCGATATCGCTTGTCATCGGACCCAATGGGCGCGAATTCAAAGTCGATTCAACCTCGCATAGCAACGTAACCAGCTCCTCGAACGTGGGAGTATGATTACCAAGCATTCGCTTCACGTGGTGCTTGACGCTTTTCACCCCGGCTTCCCAAAGCCCCCCGAAATGTGGCGCAGCGGGAGGTACCAAATGCCAAGACACCTTGTCCCTAGCAAGTGTCGAAGCTTCGTCTCGAATAGTACTGTTAAAAGCGCAAACCAATGCCTTGCTGGTATCGATGAACGTGGTACCGCAGTCGCTGTCTAAGCACGTAGGAAGGTTACGGCCGGAGACGAAACGCTTGAAAGATGCAATAAATTCTTCAGGCGAAACGAAAGTATCGAACGGGTACATGTTACGTACTGGTTTATAATGGACCGAATGAGCTTCCAGGTTTGCAAACCCCAGGCGGATTGGCAAGGGTGCGCAATACGAGAACTCCGTCATGGAGGCATCGCAAGTGAACGCGGACGACCGAGTCGAACTATTGGATGTGCTTGAGACGTCCACGCACGCGAATCAGCCCGTCATCGTCAAGATAAGGCGATAATCTTATTAGATCACCACGTCGCGGAATCGGCTGCTCATTTTGCAGAGCAGAAAGCTCAGTTGGAACAAACTGCAGAAAAGGCTTGCAGAGTGCGAAAAATTATACTTTTCGCATACGCAATCTCATCGTGAGGCGACCTCGGATGAAACGATCTTTCAGACGTTGACGCCAACGTTATTTCGAGTCCATGACGAAACCAAGCGTGAGAGGTAGTCCAGAACGTAATTCTCTGGCATAGTCGTTATCACGACATGAATGCGAGCCTCAAGCGTAGCGTCTACGGACAGAATCGGAAAAAGGCACGGCCAGTTTTCTGGTGGTTGGGGAAGCCAGGGATGCCCGTGACTCCAAAGTGCGCACGTGGGCAAGTTCCGAGCGGAAATTCCTCGTGAAGGTAGGTCCGCCGGGTTGTCTAGGCTAGGAACGTTTTTAAGCCAATGCAGGATAATTGCGTCCGTCCAAAAAACAAAGGTAATTTATCAAATTGTGATAAGGGAGCCGATGGGTAGGTGGTTAGCGTGCTAGTCTCGTAAACTGAAGTTCCCAAGTCGCGAGTTCGAATCCCCGTCGAGCAATGTTTTTCCGAATTTGTAAAAATACATTAATATAAATTTGTGGTTGAGATTCGATCATGTAGTCTGTGGGTTGTCAATTGAAACGGATGGTAACCCATCAACTCGGTTATTTAAAAACTCTTGAAATTACTTTAGGGTAGGATGTTTTTTGTGACCCTAGACTTAGAACACAACTTTTCCGACTGTCAGGATCCAATCTCGAACTGAACCAATGAACAACAATTGAATCCCATTGGTCAACAGGCCGTTCCAACGCTTTGGGAGAACCGAAGAGTGCGGCGGATTTATAACTCAATTACCTAAAATCCGCGGTAGATTCTTTGCGCAAAACCGGTAGACCGAAAAACGATTGAAGTTGTTTATCAATAGCGCAACGTATGTTCGCGATTACGACAAATCCCACGCTGTAGCTAAATTTTCGTTTTAGAATTAAAATGCGCGATCATATCCATCGGTTCGCCTTCAAGTAATGATTTCAAATAATGAAATTTCCGGATATTATCGATAGCCGGATTGCTAGAAACGAGCGGACGAGTCCCATTTGCCAAAATCACGTGAAAAGCGCGGCAAGTCAATGCGCGGCAGATGTGCACTAAACCGTTGACTGGGCTGCTGAAGCGACGTTGATGGTGCACCTGGATCCGCGGAGAATGAGGATGCAGACTCAGCACGTTCAAGGTCAAGCACTGCTTGGCGGAGGGCGGCGACAGCGTCAAAATTCAACAGCTGTTCCGTTGCAAATAGGTCCTCTTTAAAATAAGGGTCATTTAAGGTCCGTAAACTTCCTCGTAGGAAGAAGTGTAATTTCGAGTGTATGCTTTGACACTCTGTCCATAAACCCTCTAAGTGTTCCAACCGTATGTGTAGCTTGGTGCGTGTGCGTTCATCCGTCAAAGGACGAGTATCATAGGCGTGACGCATAAGTCTGAAATAACTCTTTTGCTGCGACAGCAATTCTTCTACATCATCGCATTCTACGCGTCCAACCTCCTATCCATGGCATCGTGATGACTGGTACAATACAGATCGCTGCTTAAAACACGATGATCTCCGCGGCGCCGTTGAGTGGAATGTATAAAAAATAATTTAAACTATAAACGCGCGCTGCGCACCGAAAGACTTCTTATGTATATCAGCAATACTTGCGGTACTTGCCGTGGCGACTTTCGAACTAAACTCGCAGCTAGAATGGTCTAAACAAAAACAAAAACACGAGGCTTTGCTCGACAATATTGACTACGCTATTGTTGCGTAGTATAACGCAACAATTGATAATACATTAAACGTGTAAGAGCCGTTTTTGTTTGAAATTCACTACAAAATATCCCGGAATTTGGTTCATTTAAAATAAAAAATGTATATGGGATTCCACCACAAATTCTCACATGGGATCATGTCCTAAATTCGGGTCTAAAGTAGAATCATTACCAACATGCCTGCGGAATAGCTAAGAAAGTAAATTCAAACATTTATTTTTTATTTTTCGTCGATACGGAGTTATCAGCACTTAGGCGTTAACAACACTAATTCGGAAGCCCCTTATATCATGAAAATTCCCGAATTATCGCATAACCTAATATATCTGCACAGTCACATTCAGTACCAAAAATTACCAAACTTTTCAGATGTTAAGGGTATGAAATTTTTTTGACAGTTTTACTGAACAGTTCAGTAACTGTTTTCGAGGAAGTTTCAAAAATATTTACCGCATACCATTTAATTCTCATCAACTATTTTTTGCATCCCCCGAAAAGAAGAATTACGAATAAAAAATATTTAACATGCAACAACATCTGTAGTATTTAAAAAGTAAATAATCCATGTAACAAATGATATATGAATCCTTCAATTCAAAGTACTAACATTTACAACGTGTTTTACTAATTTACTAAAATTTACTGTTGAATTAATAATCGTTTTTCCCAAGCAGCAGAAGTTATGAAGTGATATAATATGTACGAGGTTTTACTTTAAAACCTCAGATGAAACATAGAAATATAGCTGTGTTTGCAAAGCAGTGTGTGTTCTTATACTTGCTGTGTTTAAATAAGTGAAAAGTCAGGCAAGTGTACACATTTGGATTTATAATTCCATTATTATTAAACTAAGTCATATTTTAGTAAGTTTTTAGATACATAAATTAATAGATTACGTGCAATTTTACAATCGACAATTATTTATAGATTTATAAAATGTACAATAATTAGAAATAATTTTAATCTTGTAACTTAATCTGACCTAATTTTATAAATTTTATATATTAATCGCGACGCTCGCACTTTAGAAACTTATTGATAACAATGAAATTTATTTAATCTTATTAATTTTCGTATAAAATTTGAATATATCTTTTTTTTATATATATGAAGCCTTGAATTTGGTAATTAATTGTACAAATATAACTATAATTAGTTATAAATGAAAACAATTTCGGAAAACAGTGGACAATATTCGTTCATAATCATTGATTAAATTGATTATGTGTTATTGATGCACATTAACTATCAAGGAAAACAATGCTTTTACTTAATGTATTTAAAATACTGTAATGCAATTGTGCAATTAAACTCATTACCAAACAGTAATAATTTATAACAATTAAATGTATATTAGCAATGATAATGTTCACTAAAAGGTTGTTAATTATTAATACTTATGCAACGGAAATAAGGTGATATAATATGTTCGATACTTCATGCGTCATTGTATATTGTTTTAGTAGTATTTTTTTTTTTTTAGTTTTTGTAATATTTTTATATATTATATTTTAAATAATTGTAAATACAGAGTTGGACATTTTTAATTGCAGTAAGCTTTTTAGAAATTGATGGGAAAATTGTCAATTACATTGTATTAATTGTATGAAAATCTCTAAATGACGAGAATTAATAATTACATCTGAAAAGTTTAAGTAATATTTACTGCTGAAATTTTTTTCCTATATATAAATATGTAAATTCAAGATAGGAATAACATAGATAATTAACATTATTGCATACGATAATTATTTGTAATGCCTGTCAAATTACCTGCAGGAAGAGAAGTAAATGCCTTTACTTCTTTCTCCTCCGAATGCTTATACTGCAAGTGCCTACCAATTTTGGTTTGCATCGTCTTGCAATATACACAAAAATACTTGGTACAACCTTTTTTTGGGACCGAGGCATCCACAACATACATATTACAGTCATCCACAGCACTTGTGCCTTCTTCATTAACTTTAATTAAACCTGCTGATAAATCGAGTGTTGTGTTTTCATCGGATGACAATTTGGAAGTATTGGCAGTATTTTCTTCTAAATTACTTTCTGCGCTATCGTTCACGCTTTGTGATAATTCAAAATCCGGATCATCCTTGTCATGCACTTGTGTGCCAGATTCATAAGAAGTAATTCCTATGAAGCAAACAATGTGTCAATATTTCTGTACTCTACTTTACAAATTTAGATAATATACATTTTAAGTTACATTTAATGTTTTACAAATCTTGATAATGTGATTCTTACCATTTCGAGAAGCCTGCTTTCTCCGATAATCTTCCAGAGAACTATAAATATTTAATAATATAAGAAGAATAAATGTTAGTCACGTAAAGAACAAAAAATATGATTTATACACTTAAGGGAACGAAAGGGGATGAAAAGGATTGAAACGTTTCTTCAAAATTCGTGCTTTGGAACGGTGATTCTACATACAATTCTAAATACAATCACCAAAAAAATTACAGAAAAATCATTCAAAATTAAATTAGAACTTTTGGAAACAAATTATTTTTATAGCAGGTAGGAAAAATAATTTATTTTCAACAATTTTCACTGATATTTTCATCATTTTTACAGCAATTTTGTTGAGGAATTATGTGTCATGTAAAATCACCCATCCAAAGCCCAAATTTTTAAAAAACGTTTCAATCAATTATAATGTCATTTTTCGTATTTCGAGGTTAGGTCGGTAACTGTTCTACTTTAGACCCCCTTAAAATTGTATAAAATGGAAATAAACATTATACAAAACTATACCAACAAACGAAAAAGAATATGATAGAATTCAGAAATGACGCATTCAATCCGGTTTCTTGACGTTTTCGAATTGAAATACGTCGCAACCCAATTCGATGTAATACGAGTCAATTTAGGTGCAATCTAACAAATTTTTTAATTTTTGTTTGTAAATAACAAACAATTTCCAAATGAAAATTTATGGTGAAAATGATTCTTTTGCTTCATCAGAATCAGATTATGAATTATCTTCCAGCAGCGAGTCCACAAACTCTGATGACGATGTTTCTTTGCTGTTGCATAATAAATCACAAAAGAAAGAAAATTCAAAAAATGTATACGACACGAATTATGTTCCCTGCATTATATGGCGGATTAACATTAATCCAAAATTAAATTATTAAAATTGGTATATAATTCAAATATGGCTTACTATAAGTTTTAGTACAGCCCTGGTAGAAGCTGCCTTAGTTTCCTTAAATTTCCACGAAAGGCCACTGCATGAAAACTGCGATTTGCCTTACCTAGGTAAAACTTGTAAGGCCTTAGCAGATTAATTGCCTTAGCAGGTTAAAAGCGTACGAATAAAAATCGAGTCGACTGCAAACGGAGAAGGCCACGTTAAGGAAACCCTATTTACCCTGGTAGAAATTGCCCTTGTGATTTTCCATACTCTCTAAATTTCTTGGAGTGAGAATCTCACCCTTAGAAAGAGTGACTGCGCAGTCACTCGAATAAGAGTGAACTTAGTAAAATCTAAAAGTCACTCTTTGATGAAGTGGAATATATAGGTCAGTATAGATTTCAGATCACGAATGCCTCACAAGTTGCGGTACTTGATTCTACAATTTCTGCGAATTGTGCAAAGTGTTATTTGAATATTATATAATTAAAAAATATTATATATAAGATTATTGATACGAAATATTGGTCGCAATAACAGGATTATGTCAAAATTGCCCAATAATTTGCCACCGGTACGTATAACCTAATTTCATTTTTTGAGGTTATGCTATTTCCCGCCATTGTCGTTCGGATCATTGTTCCTTGCATTACATTATAAAATATTAAATGTTTGAAAATATTACTTTTTTGTTAGTTTCCAACTGTCAATAGTATTTTATAATTTGCAGGAAACTTTGCAGGAAACTTTGCATAGCGTGGATACATTGGCAGAGTTTTTGGTATCAAAAGGCATAGCTGACGAAGCAGTGCAAGTGTTGAAAGGTTCCATCATGCTTTTTATATAAATTTAAAATTTCATTGCAAATTTATAATTCTATAAGTTAAAAAAATGGCTGAATTAATTGTTTGCTTTAAATGCAACTTTCAACTGACTAGCATAGGGCAATTAAAAAAACATTTTCGTCAGGCACATGCCATCATGCTTGATCGACCATACAAACCAGGCTTTTCTTGTGCTCAAAATAATTGCCACTCTCACTTTCTTTTGTACCGAGCACTTATTCGTCACATTAAAATAAAACACGAAGAGCTACTGACAATAAATGGTAATGAAATTGATGGTAATATGGATCATGATATCTGCATCAATAAAAATGAAAGTATTCCACTATCTCTTGAACAAAAACACCCTGACGATTGCAGAGAAACTGAGGATGATAAGGTTATCGGAGATGATCACATATGTAATATTGAGATCTATGTAACTCAAATGATAGCCAATTTAAGAACATTTCCATCCTTTACAAGTGCTGATGTATCAAAAGTAATAAATGTAGTGGAAAAATTCACTTCTGATATGACATACTTCTTACAAAATAAAGTAATTAATTTTTTGAAGTCCAAGGACATTGATGTAAGGACACCTGACGTTAAGACGTTACTTAATGAATTTGATACTGGGAAATCATTCAAAGGATTGTATTCTGCAGAACAGCAATTAAAAATATTAAAGCAGAATTTCAAATTTGTAGATCCTATTGAAATACCTCTTGGCTACAGATCAGATCAAGTATTGAATAGAACTACACAAATATGGGAACAGAAAAATATTCTTGAAACATTTCAACATGTACCAGTAATTGAAACCTTAAAACTAATAATGTCACATAAAAACATTAAAGATTTCGTGAACTCAGAAACGAGTTCTTCTGATTTACTGACAAACTTTAGAGATGGTCAGAATTTCAAAGATAATGAATTTTTCCAAAAATATCCTAATGCATTAAGAATTCAGTTCTATTATGATGACCTTGTTGTAAATAACCCCCTTGGATCAAAAGTACATCCACACAAATTAGGAGTATTTCATATGACGATTCAAAATTTACCTCCTTTCATAAATTGTTCTTTAAGAGGTATACATATTGTAACTCTTTGCTGCACAGGAGACATAGAAAAATACGGAATGCATGCAATACTAAAACCATTTGTAAAAGATATGAAAAAACTCGAAAGCGATAATGGTGTACTCGTACAAAGTACTGAAGGAAATTGGGTACTGAGAGCATCACTCGCTGCAGTTTGTGCAGATGGCTTAGCTACTCATCAACTTTTCGGATTACTCAGTCCATCAGCTAAATATTTTTGTAGATTATGTATGATAGATAGACAATCGTGGATAACTGGTGACTATGGTGAACCTATATTAAGATCACAGGAATTACATAATGAGCATTTAAGAATGATTACAGAAAACCCACAGATGACAACTGAAACTGGTGTAAAAGAAAAGACAGCTCTACATATGTTGCATTACTTCCATTTTACCAATAACTACACCTTTGATCCAATGCATGATATTCTCGAGGGTATTGGTGGTATGGAAATAAAATTAGTCCTTCACCATTTCATAATATCAGAGAAGTACAATTTGACTGTTGAGAAATTTAATAATAGACTCCATCTATTTCAATATGGCACTCCTGAAATTAAAAATAAGCCGTCAGCCAATTTTACATTAATTTCTTTAAAAAACCTAAAAGATCACAAGATTTCCCAAAAAGCTGCACAAACTTGGTGTTTATTACGAATATTTCCATTTATTATATCAGATGTGGTCGATGAAAATGACGAATATTTAGAATTAATTTTATTATTAAACAGAATGAATGAAATAATTTTTGCACCAAAACTAAAATCTTCCATATTACCATACCTATCAAATTTAATAGATGACCATGAAGCACTTTTTAGAAAACTATTTCCGACTATCAATCCTATCAATAAATTACATCACTTAAGACATTATCCAATGTGCATAAAAAAATCAGGACCATTGAGGAAATTGTCATGTTTTCTATATGAAGCCAAACACAATTTTCTTAAAAAACACGGAAGTGTTTGCTGCAACTATAAAAACATTCCAAAAACAATGGTTAACTTGTCACAAATAACGCAATGTGCAACTTGGGGCACGAATACGAATGTTAGAGAGAAATTAACATCTGCTTCTCTTGTATGATTGTAACTAAATCGTCTAAATTATTTGTATTATAAGAAATTAAAATGCAATATAATCCTTCATATTTGTTACATTTTATAGATGAAGGAGTTGACGGAACATCATTTATGGAGATAAATGAAAATGACTTAAAAGAAATGAATTTAAAAATAGGTCCAAGAAAAAAAATTCTTCAATTAATTGCTGAAGCATCGCATATCGTAAGTTTCCTTTTTATGATGGATGAAAAAAATTAAAAAGTCTTTAATTATTTCATATATTATTTTAGGATATGATTATAGTGTCAAGTGTTGAGGCAAAAAACAGTCCAGAATTAGAAGCTGCTCAGATGAATAATGGAAAAGAAAATTCATCGTCTCTTGATGTCAATAAGGTGACAATTGCACCTTTCAAATATTTTTTTTAACTTACATATGATTGGAGAGAGATATACAAGGTATCGTCCCGTGTGCTTCTTATTGACACTTTATTGCCAAGAACAAATAGCAGTACATAGATATGTATATTAATTGCATGATTTTATGGCATTTTGTGACCATGGTATAAGAGATACCATGTTTTGTGACGACCTACATCCATTTATTCGTCCTGTTAACGTTGCTACTGATGTGCATGTATTTGACCCTCAATACATGTAAATGTGAATGCATGTATACCCCAATTCCTCTGACAGCTACTCACATATTAACAGCGTTGACAGGGCAAGTCAATATATTTATACGCATACTTATTATATTATAAATTTGTTTACTCACCGTTATTTCTTTTTTTTTAGATATTATACAAGCAAAACCTAATGCAAATGGCTATTCAACGGCGGATAAGGCTATTGCAACAGCACTTAGTGCAACATTAAATAATGATAAGGATTGGGATGGGCATCGGTCCAAGCGAAAAGTGGAAAAGCCGGATGCAAAAGAAGTCCAACAAGAAAATAAAGAGAAAATAAACACGGACACAGGCTCGTCCAACAACTTATCTGATGATGATTTATTTTCAATTATAGATCATCCGTTGTAATTCTTTTTTATAATTAATCACTCTTTTTTGCACTCTTTTCTTTAATAAATAAATAAAATAAAAATTAAACAATAATATGAAATATATTCACTAAAATGATTTATCTTTATTTTTGCAAAAAGTATGTAAAATTACAAAATTGTGTACAATTTGTCATTTTATACATACTTTATTCTCAAAAATAACGATAAATTATTTTCAACTCCAACCAAAACAAACCTCCTAACCTCAAATTTTTCCTCGTGAACCCGTCATTATCACACAACCACGGTTGACTGAAAGTCGACTATAGTTGACTATAAGTTGACATAGTTTTTTTGAATGAAAATTCAAATGAAATTTTTGAATGAAAAGAATGAAAAAAAAAAGAGAATGAAAAACATATATATATGTTAAGGCCTTTGCGTGGCCTTACGCGCGAAACTCGAAACGCAATTTATATGACCACATGTTTATATGAATTTATATGAACCGACATGAACATCATGAACATCTTTTTCGTTTGTTGGGACGTTATTGGGGTATATGAAAAATTTATATTAAATATATAGTACATATATCACACCTATTTGGGTCATCAGTTGTAGTCTCGTCGCTTCTTCTTAGTATTATTTGTGGTACTCGCCTACTCTGTCTGTGCTCGACTTCTTCCACCGAGCTGAAATTATTCAATATATATACAAGTTATTAATAATAATTTAATTAATATATATAATAATTATTAATAATAAAATTATACATATATATAAAAAGACAAAATGTGTAAATAAATATTATAACTACCTATTCATATCCGAGGAGGAATCCCGTTGGTGCCTTTTCACCACATTTCTAGGCACTTTAAACATGTCTGAAAAATCGTTAAAATTTTACAGATTGTAATAATGCTCATTCGAGCAGTAGGCGTTCAAACATTTAGCATTCGGACATTTGTACCGCATCCTAAGTATTTTATGCTAATACTGACCTTTTTCCATTTTCTTATTCTTCTTCGTCGACCTGTAGTAACGCACCATATTATTCTTTTCGTATATAGCCTTGTACAATGTACGCAAACGATGAAACCAATCCAATATGACCTCCAGTTCCTCGTGCAAAAGGAAACGTACAACTTAGACTTTCCCAACACGATTTCCGTTTCCGGCCAGCATTTCCGCAACGTTGGCACGCGTTCCCTCGCTTCGCTGATTCAGCCTAAAGTCCCTACACCCGCGGGAATTCAAAAACGATCGGTCGTTGGCGGTGCAAAAACGTATTTAATACTAATTTTTAATAATTCAAAATACGATAATTGATTGCTACGTCAATTCTTACAATTCTGGAAGGAACCTCCATTGCGTACAAATGTAATAGAAAATTTTCTTTTTTTTTCATAATTGTATTAAGTCATTATAATGTATTATCTATCCCAAATAAGGATTTCATTCTATCGTAAGAAAACGTTTGGAGTGGTACAATACCTTTCAACCAATCACAATTTCAGATCTTAGCAGTTAGAAACGCCGTAGCGCATTACGGCGTGGGCGAACAGCCCAGAATAAGGGAAACGTAAACGTAACGTAAGAAATTTAGACCAATAAGGAACACGCTTTGATTTCTTAATTTACTGCCATTGCTTCCCAGCATACATGAACTGCAAAATGACGTCAAAATGCCTTCATTTCGATACTTCATCAACACTTTGACGGCTTTTTGACGTCATTGTACAATTCGTGCCAGCTGGGTTGAATTTCCTTAATAACGGCTGCGTTTGTATTTTCGCGACAAATAAGGAAATTCCCTATACGTTTTTACCTTTACTGACTTTTACACAGCGGACTCTACCAAAACAACGAAGGCGATTGAAAAGCATTGTTTTTTAACGTTTTACGTCGAATCACATTCGTATGTTCAATAACATTTAATTATACGAATTTTTGACATTTTTTAGAATTACAGGAACTAAAAAATAACATTGCATGAACGAAATTGTCCAAGTTACACCAGTCTACGATAACTCGGAAACCGTTGCTCTTATCGAAAAATCGCAAGAGGTGAAAAAGTTTCTAAATCGAGTTTAAATATAGGAATACTCGAGAAAGTTAAGAAAAAATAAAAATCAGTGCCCTTTAAGGGCTCGAGAATGCTAAAACCGTCAATATTGAATTTTTTCGGGAAACCTCGACGGATATCGATTAATGGTCGAAAAATAAGAGTTTTTCATCCCTACAACATTTTCGATACGTCCAACCGTTCAGGA
>JAPYZR010004834.1:0-10000 GCA_030522945.1 Trichopria nigra
ATTCACTGGGAATTTCCATTTGATGAGGTGGTCGGTATTTTTTTTTGGGGTTCTGTATTATCGGTCCTTCCTCTAAGTGATCGGTATGGCAGATTCCGGGTCTTAGGGTCGGTTCGTCATACGAGATTTTTCGAGTGGATATCGGTAGTCGGTATGGGCGGTGTCTGTTAGAGTTAGTAGTTTTTCGGGTTGTTTATGAAGTTACGGTGACGTAACATACTTATCGGTTGATGTATTTCGACTAAGCACGAGAAACCAGCCGAAAAACACCCGTGAAATGACGTTATACGAATTTGCAAAATTAATCGACGAAATAATTGTGTCCTTTAATAAAATATTTGATAAAATTAATTCTCTCGACCGATTAATACTATTAATTTCGTCATATGTTATGTATTTTCTTCGTTGTTCGATTCTTTTATTTGTATATTTTAAATATATCGTATGTCCAATTTTATATGATTAGGTTGTCAAATAAACATATTCGTAATTTACATTAATTTTAATTTGTCCTGTAATGGTTAACATTTATTGGGAACAAAAATAGAACAATAAAAAGAAGGGGAAAAAATAAAAAAAAACAAAACAAAACAAAAAACACAAAAAAAAACACAAAAAAAACACAAAAGAAAACAGAAGAAAGGAAAAAGAAAAGAACAAAAAGAAAACCGAAAAGGAACAAAAAAATCCAAACATTTTTAAAAATTGATAATTTTTTGTAGTACGAGAATACAGGAAATTGTAAATTCAAAATGTCGGATTTGAATATAGTAAAGGATTCAATGTTTTTCTAACAACGAAAAAATGGGAAAACCCTTTGGTTCCGTATATATGGCAAATAAAGATTTCATATAGGTATTCTGGGTTTTTGAAAGAATTTAATGTCTGAATTTTCAAATTCAAAATGGCGAAATTCTCAAAAAATATCAACGGCACAGCGAAACAGATTAAAAAAAAAAAGAAGAAATTATAGAGTTCGAGGACCTTTTACGTTTCCGTCACAAAATCGGATGTGACAAAAATGAACGTTTAAAATGGCGGGTTCGTTGTAACGGAATTAATATTGACAATTTCAAATAAACGCGAACAAATTATAAAGAAAATTATGTGAAAAAATCTGGTGCCACTTTGGTAATGTCGAGAAGACGTTTTTCCTATAAGGTTATCGAAGTCGAATTCCATAACAGAATTTGAAAATTCAAAATGGCGCTTTAACACGTGCAAAAAGTTTATAAAGGGTATTGGACGTTATATACTTCCAAATGTTTATCTTATACATGTTTAAGAATTAAATCTTATTTAAATTGTATTTAAATATTTTCTCCATTGTTTACAATTTTTTTTTAACGAATTTGGAAAAAAAGTCCCAAATACGTATAAATGTCAAAATTAAAAATGGCGGAATTAATATATATATATATGTAAAATAATTTTTTTTTTATATATATAATTTTATTTCTTGAAAGATTTAAAAGATTTTTGAAAAATGTAATCTTGTTAGGAAAGACAATTTGTTTGGATTATTATTCCAAGGAACTATTAATAAATTATTTCATTATATATATGCCTTTTATTTTCCTTTTGTACACTTTGTATGCAGAAAGTAAGAAAATACGAATGAATTAAAAAAAAAAAAACAACAATTTCATGATTGTCATTGGATTCGAATGTTTCGTATTTCACATCACATATAGGGAAAGAAATTGCAGGTGGATGAAGTAACAATACGTTGTCTACCCTCTACGTTTTAAAAGGAATTTAGCCGCTCCCTCTCTCGTGTTCGATAACAAACGAAGGGAGTGAAACGCGCTCACCTCGTCAAAAATTCCGGGCCCATAACAAATGAATCGGATTCCATCGAGGTGGAGGTTAAAAGGCCGAGCTGGAAAGCGCGAAAACGACATATAGTGACTGAAGGGGTTCGGCAAGAGGGCTTAAAGTCCCGGCGACCGGTATGGCAGCGTAGGGTTGAAGTGCGTATATATATATATATATATATATATATATATATATATATAGGTGGGTGAAAATGTGTGTGTCTGTGTGTGTCTGAGCGCGCGCTGGATCGGAGAAGTGCCGGAGCCAATTCGCGGCGCCGAAACCTCCTGTTTTTCAAGTGGTACCTACCGCTAAGCGGATTAATTCCCTCGTCCATCGGGAAAATTGGCGTGACGGGCCGCCGCCGCCGCCACCGTCGTCGGCGTGAATTCGTACGGATATATGCAGACAACCGCCCATGCACAATGGCACGTGATAGCGCGCCCGCTCGGTCGTTTGCCACCCGTGTGCGCTCATCCCACTGTCTGCAGACAGATAACAAAAAAAAATGGAAGCGATAAAATCAATTTCCCCGGCATTTATACCATCGCGATGGCTGATGTGCCTGCCGTCGTCGGGCGAATGCGCCCGACAATGAGATTGGAAAATCAGACGCATCGGCGAGCGAGACTCGCGTATGCGTATATATATATCTGGTAGTAGTATTATTCTTTTCACCTTTCGATAAAGCCAAGAACTGAAAGGCGCGAACGTAAGCGATTTCTTTGTTCTTTTTCGATTCAGGGCAATAACGGATCTGGTATGTAGATGCGTGTATGAATGTAGAGTGAACATCAATTTTTTTTTCGCGGTAAGATTCGATAATGTCGTGCTTTTATAATTTGTGGCATATCATTATTATAAAAAAAAAGAAACAAAATAATTGCACGCCGCATTATAGAACGATACACGAAAACGCTAATATATAGAATAATTTTGTTTTCTTTTTGTCAATTTTATAAATAAAATGTATTACGCTTGAATACTTCTCTCAATTTTTTTAAAAATATTTAAATTTAAAAATGAAAAATTCTTAAAATTTTAAAATGTACATAATAATGATAATGATAATAATAATAATAATAATAATAAATCCTTAAAATTGAGGGGCAAATGTGGAATTCAAAATGATGTACAATTTCGAGTACGTCCGTATAATGTAAATTCCTAACCTAAAAAGTGAATATAATTTCATCCAAATTAGTTGAGTATAGTATAAAGGAAAGATTAATCGATGAAACATTTTGTTTGAATAGTGTTTCTTTTTACATTCAGTTCTCGATTGATGTTCATGTAATCCACTTTTCATCGAGTAGAAAGTAAAGTTGAGAAGAAAATTAAAAAAAATCTTTGGATCCTTTAAATTTTAATTTCATATGTTATTATATATTACTTATAAATTATTTTAGTCTCGTTGTGATCTTTGTAAATAAGGAATGTAGAAAAACAAGGGAAATAATGTTTATAGACATTTTGGAGGGAAAATGAACAAATACCATATGTGTATATGTATTTTTTTTTCGTAATTTTCGTTAGACTCCAACAGTTCGAAATTTGGCATCATCCAAAAATTGCTTGAATACTTTATTAAGTTTACGTTTTTATTTTTTGTTAGAATTTCGTATCGAGCCACTAAAAAAAAAAGAATTTTTTATTCTTTTCAACCCGACGCGAATGAAATAGCGCTCTTGAACGATTGAAAACCAGGCATTTTCAATAGAGTGGCGTAATTTTTATGAAACATTGGCTTTTTGTCCGATCAAATGTATCTGGATAAGTGACTGACTGTCACTGTATAATAAATACAGTTCGACTGCTATATATTTATTATCAAAATAAGTATATACGATCTACATGACGGGGCGTTCTATCAGAAATATCGTACCGTCGATAGGCAGACGATAGTATTTATTCGTACATCGAACAAGACATAAATCTGTCGCTTGTCTATATCTCGCAACGAATATGTCACGTGGGGCAGAAGCGAAAGGCAAAATACAAAATTAATGCAACGGCACGAGGCATATGATTCGAAGTATACGAATAACAAAGTATACATGACGGTTTAGTACATATATAAACACACATACAAATATACATATGAATATGTATATATATATATATATATGCATACCATAAATGTGTATCAGAGTCAAAATCCGCAGCGAATCGTCACGTGGGGAAATTATCGGTCGATTCGGTAGCACAATTCGTTTACTACTCTTCCATAACAATAATGAAAGCCGAGAAATTCATTTGCCCGCTTCGCTCTTATTATATATCGATTATATTTATAGTAGGGCACGTGTTTATTTCGCAACATCCGTGACGAGCAGAAATTCGTCGTCGGCTATAATGTCGTTATATATATCAATTCGACGATGTGCGTTTAATTCGTCTTTCTTCTCTTCGATGCAAAAATACTCCCGAGGATGAGCGCATATGCGGGACGCGAGTGATTATCGGATCGATAACGAACGTAAATTGGTGATTAATCGCGACGATGCCCTTGTATTCGCGATGGATCCCAAGGAGGATGTATGCCGATTTCCTGATGAAATTTTCAATCAAAAACACACGTGAACTCGCGTATGGTTTATTCTTGAATAGTTTGACGACGTATAGGTTTAAAAAGTTTTGTTTTGTGAGAATGTCTTATCTTGTATTTTTTAAATTGGTAGAATCGATTTTATTTTATTCTCGTCGATCATTATTTTTATGCCAAGTTTTTCTGTATGGCCGCAATGATCATTTGTTTAAATGATTGAGAACCACTGCTTTTTCGAATCTTCTGCTGGGAATCTTCTGCTAACTTCAGCGTCATGGTTTGAAACTAATAGTTGCTGTTCCTTGAATTATACATAAAATGTTGAAATTTTTAAAAAGAGTTTAATGTATACTAAGAATAAGAATTTAATAATAAAAATTAACAATAATTTTTAAAAATAAAAAAAAATAAAAATGTTACCAAAATTACCATATATATTTATTTTAGATGGTCCAATATTGTTTGTTTTTACTCTTTGCCAAAATGTCCTTCTTATACTTATAGTATTGTGTTACTTCATGTGTAAACATCAATCTTATTTTAGGCATTACGTTAAATCTGCCCAAAGTATACCTCAAGGAAAAGACATTATGAAAATTAGATAAAGAATTTTCCACGAATATTCAGAATATCCACGAATAGAGATCGCATTGTTCACGAAAGTATATTTTTTCTGTTTCAGGTACGTTGAATTCGTCTCAGGCAGATACTCGCAGTATCCGTGAGTTACCTGTTGAATTAATTAAAAAAAAGAAGAAAAATTCAAAACAAAAAATTGAACTATTCGCTTTCGTTGAGTACTTGATCTCGTATTCCAATAGTTCGACGAGAGTGTCGCTTTTCATTGTTAAAATTTCAAGTAATCCTAACAAAAAAAAAAATTGCTTTTTGCGCAACTAGAATGCTGTCAGGTACGCAAATATTGGCCTTTTTAAAAATCAATCGTTTTAAAAGTTTGAAAATGAAAAATTCCTAAAGGACGACTCTTCAGGACGAATACTATGTTTTTTCTTTTTTTTTTTTTTTTGTTATTATTATTTTTGAAGCTGTCGCATTCCTGGCGCGGGTTTATTTTTTATGATTATTATTTGAAACATATTTTGTCCTACTAATTATAATTTTAATTTGATGACCGTAATAACAATAATGCATAACCGTTAAATTGGCACTACGGTAGTATTGTGTTTCTTCATTAACGTAAAAATCAAACGTTCAAGTACATTAAGTTTAAGTGGCGACGATTATAGCCTCATTATTCGTGGGGTACTTATAATCGTGCGACTAAAAAGAATTCTCAGGTTACCGACATAAGCTTTGCACAAATTAATAATTATCGCATCAATGACATTAATATTAATGTCCTCGTACATTTATCCTGTTTATATTTCATTCATTTCTAGTTATTGTTGGGGTTTCCTATTATCTTATGGCTTTCAATTACTTTGGCGTTTAATGACTTTTTCTTATAGGGTATTAAATAATAAAATTAATATAAAAAAGACTATATTGTAGTTTTTTAAACACATGGAGATATAATATTTCAATTTAACGAGTATTTATTCAACTTTTTATTTTTCTACTTTTTTTTTTGTTATTATCATTGTTTATCGGTTTCATTTTCTCACATTTTTGCTCATCTTTGCTATCGTGCATTCCTGTACTTATTCGTAACTTATCGGAGATAATCTGGGTTTTAAACAAGCATAAATACATACATACTTATACAATAGATGTAGCATACTTGAAGGACGTCATAATTTTATTTTATATATAATATATAATAATGATATTGTTTTTCGAATATAATTTTTGCACCTGTTTTGCGTATAAATCTCTATCAGTGGGAATTGGTAAATTCAAAATATCTCAAAAATCGAGAGAAGTTAAACATTCTGAAGAAACGAAATTTCATTTTTATACAACAATTCATTAAGAATCGGATTTGAATTTTATTCAATACTTATTAATTTTTCATGACAAAAATTATGTCTTTGGGTATAAAAACAATGGCATATTTACAATTACAATTACTTTTTTTCGCTATTTTTGTCTTTGCACTACGAATGCCTGAAATTTTCCTCGATTCTTTGTTTTACGACTCGGTTTTATTTAAATATGAAAAATCAAAAATGCTTATTACATTTTGAAAAACGAGTAGAGTGAATAACCGACGATTTCGTGATTAATCGAATCCTGAATTTAATAAATAACAAAAAAAAAAAGAAAAAAAAAAATGGTGCGATAGTAAATAAAGACAAAAATTTAAAAATTTTGAAACGAACGAAGTTATATATAATGTTTATTTTTTATATATAATATTTTTTTTATTTTTATTTTTATTTATATAAATTCGTTAAAAAAAAATTTTTTTTTAAAATAAAAATAAAGAAAAAATAAAATAAAAAAAAAAATCATAAATGATACATGGGTCCAATATATATAAAATAAACATACACACACAAACACGCACATATATATTTATATAGAACTTCTTTCTGTTATCGTCGTTCAAACTTTTAAATTTTTTGTCCAATTTTATTTGCAATTTGCAATATTTATATATATACATGTATATATTTGTATATAAACTTGTGGTAAAGAATATACCAAGAAAAAACGAGCTCAAAAACAGCGTGTAAGAGTTACTTGACGAAATTAAAAACGACAGGAATTTTTAAAAAATTTACATAAATGAATATCTAATAATTAATTTTTAATATATAAATACAATAGAAATTATGCAAATAATTAACATGTAATTAATTAATATCGACTTATCATTCCTACTTATACAATAACAAATTAAAAAATGACAGAGTATAATAATCCAGTAATTGACAATTACCGCATCTCGCCGTCAAATCGGTGTGAAAATGTATGCATTATCCGTGCTTATGTGTGCGCGTGTACGTGTGCATTAAAAACTTCAATCTGACCAGCAATCTTGCGCCCGGCTGCGTATATGCTATACGTGAAAATTACGGAGGCGTGACTGTCGACGTTTTAAATCAGCCCTAATCAACGGTAATGCATACGTATATACAGTACTCGAAATTGCTGCCATTTAAATGTTAAAGTCCTTTTCCCCTATTGTACAATATGTGTATACGCATACGCGAGCGCTCCTTTGTCGCAGCTTTCAAAAAACATCGCCAAGGTCCCGTATTCCCTCATTATTCCTTATTCCGGGCACAATGAAGAACTTCCTTTTCGAATTGACACCGCGTCGCGACTCGAAGAACATTTTCGTCCCAAAAGTCTTCATTCTGCACGTTTTTCTCACGTCTCTCTCTCTCTCCCTCTGTCCTTGTCACTCTTCTTCCCACCGTTCGTATCTCGCTCCCTCGGCCGTCGTCGTCGTCGTCGGTAAGTTTGAAAACTCGGGACTCGTAGAGCGCCTGTCATTCCCAGAAAACAATCGCGCCAAGTTAACTCTCTCCCGTACATATATATACATCAGGGTGTCGGTCGGACCAAAGTCAGCACCCGGGAGTTTTCCCAGACCGACGACTCCGTATCCTCCTCCTCTTATTTTCTTCTTGTCGGAGCCGATCTAGGAAGGAGGAAGAAGAACAGCGTAGCGGCCCATAGGAACGGACGTAAAACACGCAACGGAAGAAATAAACGGTCGGGGGAAAAGTAGTCGAACGCGAAAATCACTTTACACGCGTTTGTCGCCCTCCCCCCATTCGATCCGAGTTGTCCCGAGTTCGGAAAGTAAATGCAGTTGTCGGCGCCCCATCCCTGGAGGCTGATGAATCTGCCTCTTATCCACCGCGTTGGAGCTTAACTGCGGCGGCACTTTGGGGAGCCCTGATGACCTTCCATTCGAGGTTACATATATATATAGAGTTTCACTGATTTTGACACTGATTTGTTGCTGATTTGGCACTATAGCATCAATGCTGGTCGAGCTTTGGTGATCAGTACTGACTTCGGTTCTGGTTTGGCCCTGGACTCGCAAATTTCAAGATTTGGGAAGTTGGACCCCTAACATTTTTAAATTCAATTTTTCTATAGGTTAAATCGACGAAATTATTTAAGTGGAGCCAATATAGCAACACTTTTCACGAATGAAAATCGTATATCGGGTCTTTACGCAGTCCGCGATATTGAATCCACTTCCTAATCGAGCGTGGTAAATTTCAAACGGTGCAGTATTTGATTATCGCGATTATACTTTACAGTGCAATAAATTTGGAAGGCTTAATTACGCGTTTGCATCGGCGGACCCTAACGATATCGATTATATCAGTGGGCGATTACTCAGCGAGCGACCTGCATGCGGCAGAGCACTTTGAAAATGCGGTATATATACGTATAGGGGGATTTTCTCGATAAATGCCAGAGGAAACGCGATTAAACGGTCACTTAAGTCCTGCGTAGTTTGACGTGCGGATAAGAATCATCGTTTTTCCCGATGTTAAGTACATATATATAATGTAGTCGAGGAGTTCCTCACTACGTTAATGGATTGCGCATTTGTCCAGTACCTCGAAAGAAAGTGCGAGCAGCGCTAGGTATCGCAGCGGTCATCTTACTTCGAACGTTATCCCGCATTTCACGGCTGTTAACTGCTCACCGACCGCGACATCGCGTGCGTCATGTTTTGCCGAGAAGGGGCCCGCCTAGCGTAACGCACACGTCTCCGCACGTTTTAAAGGTGGATGCGACAATTAACGAGACAATTGTTCGCCGAGAAATACGAGGATCATGCGTATTTATACCGAAGAGCCTGTTTTGGGAAATCGGTAGGTTTGGGACCTGTTGGCGTGCATTAATGTTAAAATGCCTCGACTTTACGAACTTGAGTCACACTTGGGAAACTCGTTTTGGAATCGCAAGTTAAAGGCGGTACATAATGAGTGCGCCGCTCAGACTGCGAACTTCGACCTTTGCACACGTATGTATACGGGTAGAAAACTGGCGCCGAAACAGCACCCGCACACACACACACACACACGTCGAAGCGGCAAGAGGCGAGATTAGGAGCGAAGCCTCGGTTCGATGCGAGTTTGGCCGAACTTGGGCGTCGCTTAACGACCGCCTCGGCACAATGAATATTATGACCTCAACTTCGGACTCGGTATTCTTCGGCTTTCGGAAGACGTTTCGCTCCCCCGGAACCATTCAAACTTGAAGAGTCTTTCGGTGTGCCGCCGCGGGGCCTAATGACTCCCGCCACTTAGAGAATACACTAATTACCAGGAAAGTGTTCCGCGCGTTTCCGGCTGAATCCGCCATTGTGCTCTCGCCGTCGCTGGCATATTCTCTTCCTACCTCGCCCACTTTTCGTTCCAGCGCATATGCCGTTATCATTGTCTTATGTATATACCCGCGCGCTTGTCTATTTCTACTTAGCTCCGCGCGATAATAGCGAGCAATTACGCAACGACAATGCCCTTGAAAATTGTAAACGGGCGACGCAGCGATTTTTCTCACCACCGATTTACGTTGCGTTGAGACGCATCGATTCCGAATGGGCCTGATTAGAAACTGGTCGTAATTCCCGAAAAAAAAAGAAAGGAAACGCAGTTGAGAAACTGAACTTGAATAAGTCGGTCTCTCACGATCGGATTTCCATATCAGGACTTTATCATCAACAATTGATTCACTTCTGAATTGTAATGAGGA
>JAPYZR010004835.1:0-15560 GCA_030522945.1 Trichopria nigra
ACAATCACTGTTATGTAACTGTGCCAATTTTGAGGCGACATTTTAATGTAACTGTTACATAATTGTGACATAACTTCTGTGATTGTTTGCTGGGAGGTGATGCCTGATAGTACCAACACTATATTATAAATGCTTAAATTTATGGCGATGAAAACATTGAAATGTACAAAATTTCTTCGTGAAGTTTAACACAGTATTTTAGCATTTAAAGTCAATGAGGAAAATTCTGCTATAATGAAACATTGGTCAAGAATCGCTCTTTCCAATAAAGCAAGAGAAAATTATTTAAATTGTCAAGTAAAAAAGGTATACGTAATTTAACCAAAAAAAAAAACATATTTTTTGTTTTATTTTCAATTTATTGAATTTTATTAATGGTAATGATATTAACATAATAAAATACCTCTAAAAGTCAAAATATGACGTTAATAATGAATGTGCTATGATATTGTTGTTGCTATTATTATTTATTATATTGCGATATTTCGAAAAAGTAAATGTCCAAAATGGCGGACACAAAATGGCGATAAAAGTAAATTTTTCATGAAACTTTCTGGATTTTTATAAAACTCTGTAACCGAGGGTTTTTGGGGTCGTTGATCACAAATCTGAAGTTAATTTTTAAATATCGAAAATGGCGGATCTATATGACGCCAAAAACCATTAAGTTATTAATATAATTTCGTACGTCATATTGGATCCGACAGTTTGAACTTTCAAAAAGTTGACATCAGATTCATGATCAGATACCTCGAGGAACCATTCGTTTTATAATTAATATTATTAATGACATTAAGTTTTATAAGAATCCGTTCAGATTTTGTGTTAATAACGCATGGCTATATGATATTAAAAATAAAAATTTACTTTTAACGCCATTTTGGAAATTTATCTTTATGAATAATCCAATCTGACAGCACATTTATTTTTAACATAATATTTTTTTTAAATGATGTTAAAAATTTTTATTTGAAATTTTAAAAAATGTTATCATGCGCCATTGGAGCGATTCTTGGACAATAAAAAATGTCTATTGTAGAATTTTTCTAATGAAGTTAAAATACTAAAATACAACATCGTATTTCATGAAGAAAATTTGTATATTTGGTCCTTAATGTTACATTTTTTTAAATCTTATTTTCTTTATAATTTTGTATATAATCTATATTTGCATTGTAATAAATGTGATTCATTTGGAAATTGAACCTTAAAAATATCTGAATTTGCTATATGACGTGTTACATTTTATTTATTTTAGTTTGACATCGAATAAAAATAAAATACAATCGAACTCGTTAAAAGTTCATAATTCATTTACATATATGCGGCGACACTGCGGAGCTATACACGACACAAAAGTTTGCGCGAATTGAAATGAAATATCCATTATTTGCAGAGTTCCATATATACCAGGCAGAACGCAATGTTTGTCGGGTTTCATAAAATTTACAAAAAGTACGCGAAATTTTCGCAAGCGATTTCAAAGTCACGATTCGGTATGCGCGGTGCGTCGAATGAAAATTGCGATAAAGCCCGCATGCAAATCAGTTCGAAATTCAAAACAAATAGAAAATATGTAAGTCGTGTTCGTGCAAGTTTTTCGGGCTTAATTTTGACGAAGCTTTTTTATGACACAATTGTTTCGAAAAGCCGGGAATTACCAGTAACGGCACGTATGCTACAAACACGGGATTAACATTATTTCAATTGAGATTTTTACGAAATAATGGTCTGCAATGTGGGAGTTGCATTATTATTTCACTTAATCTATGTTATGTAATTGTAGAGGATTTATTATTTTATTATATTTTTATTTTTGATACTTTATAATATTCGTTTAAATTGTTAGATTTCAAAAGATGCCTCAATAAAATATAAAACGTAGTGTATAAAAAACAAAATTCAGATGTTTTAATGAGATATTGGCAATCATCTAATCGTCCAATCAAAAATCCAAGATTTCTTCAGAATGTTTTGGAAAGATTCTCGATCGTCGCGAACGCATGCAGAACTATATATACACAACGACGGTTCTTGAGCTAGGCGTTATTCGTGTTTTCAGTGAATTTCGGATAGGTTGCCCTATCTCTTTGTCTAGTATAGTGATATGTCGCCCTCATCAAACCCATAAAGTTCACGCCGCAGCTGTAGTATACGCAATAATTACAGAAGGCAGTTTCTTTACACAGCGAGGGCGATGACACGTCTTCGAGCGATTTACGCCCGCGGAGGATCGTCGACCCGCGGCTTTACGCAAGTTTGCGCGATCACCGCGAAAGCTTCGGGTTTCAAGGAGCGAATTTTATCTCGAGGGGACAATCTGCGTCGGCAGAAACACACCCGGCGATAAGATTTGCGTACGAGCGCCTTATTCGTACACTTTTTCCTCAGTACTCGTATGTCGCATTTACACCGGAGCATCCGAGTGTCGTTACGGTCGTCCTAAAGTCGACTCTAGAGTCGAAAAAATTGTTCGTTATAATTGTATTCGAAATCTTTCATTGAACACTTTTCCTGGCATTTAATCATTCATGTTTGCGTGTATTAATTTTTCAAAATAATGTAAGTGGCTGTTATTGACAAAGGATCTCTCTCTCTTTCTCTCTCCTAAATACTGTCTGATAAGCCTTAATCCGGAAGTGGTACATCTGAGTGGATTTCCTGAAAATAATTTCATACCAAAAGTGCATTCGAATCATAAGAGTGAAAGTGCCGCAGCGACAATGTGCAGATAAATATAAATCTTCCTCAACTTTCCATTTTATCATCTCTACACTTCGGTCGAACACCTACCTAAATTTAAACCTAACCTAACTTTAACCAATTAACCAACTGCAAACAATGACGACAAGAATTCAAAAAATGATGAAAGATCGACGAACTATCTGTACACATTAATGTCATAAAAAATGATCGGACATTTTAACATATTTATAAAGCGGTGAAAATATAAAATGTCGGAATGATCCACGTCAAATGTCAAGGCCAGCCAAGGTGACTCCACCCCAACCTTGAGCGAAATCAGCGCCATGACATCGTAGGAAACGACAGGTTCCAACGGAGAGTGTCTACAAAAAAGAGATGTAGATGGCATGGTTTCTAATCTGTTTCTTTTCCTTTTTTTTTTTTTTAACCGACCATACGGGGAAACGCTACACGGGGCGCGGTTATAACTCGGCGAAGCACGTAACCTTATAGGAGCTTCGATATATATTTCTGTCGACGGAAGACCGGCCCGTTGCCTATTTATGCCGCGGCGTAAACGCTCTTCGATCGTAAATACGAGAGGGTTTCTTTCTCCAGCCGTTGCCAGTTTTACGACACGGACTTGTCTCGGAAATTCGCGAAGGGTTTCGTAGTAAATGAACGAACGGGCCGTAATTCTTTGCAAAATTATTCTCTACGTTTATTTAAGGAGATTATTAACGGACCATAATTAATTTATTTGCCGACACGGAACGACCGATTCCTTTAAGCCTTTGCTTCATAAATGGGCTTAGATTAAGCTCTTGTCCAGTTTCAATGAATGATTTTATTAGAATTTTAACTTTGAAAGCATAGTACATATGGTATGTTCAAAATTTTGATATAGAAATGATTTGATTTATACTACTTCCGCATGCAGAACATAAATTTTGAAATTATAAGTAAATATATAAATTAGAAATTGCGTCTAAATACTGCCCAGTTTTTGGCTAATAAACTTGTGTACTAGCCAGTTTTTGTGGACAATATCTTATTGAAATCTGGCCAGTTTCTGTCCAGTTTTTGGCTACAAATATTCCTAATATTTAAAAGTAATAGGCTAATCATTTTTTGTCCAGTTTTTAACCCATAATTTGGCTAATATGTTCATTTTAACTGGACAGTATGTACGTAACATTTATCCATTTATTTTATGTGCATATATATTTAAATAATTTTATTGTGTAGTAACTATAGACAGGATATTTTTATACATATTTTGAATAATTTTACTGAACAGTTATTATAGGCAAGATTTTTAGCCAAAGCTGTGGACAGTTTAAATACATTAATTTTGTGCAATATTTAGATAGTTTTGTAACAAAAAAACTAGTTTGCTTATTTGGACTGTATCCAATAAAACTGGACAGAATTTCTACCAGGGAATAAACAAAACTTTAAGAAAGATGAAGTAATGATAATTAGCTCATCGATCGCTTTTGGGCGTATTCACCATTACGTTATTAAAACGGAGAATCTGATGCTTGTGCTGAATTCTGTCGATAAAATTGAAGTTTGGAGTTTCGGAGCTCAAAGGGAAAACGTCAAAAATTAATTATATAATAAACGCGTGGGTTATTTTGAAAATATCAAACCATCTCGCCAAGCCCGGATATATTGATTTCCGTTGACAATGCAAGTTATTGTCAGCAACGAATAAATCTAATTAATTTTCGCGTTCATTAATTAAGATGTATTCTTTCAACTAATCGTTTTTACAAAAAATCATTATTTCCTTACAATGGACCTGCAATGGATGTGGAATGGACGTAAAGATGAATAGGTTTTTTAATGGACAAAAACTGGATATGTACATTGTTGGTTTGAGTTTGAACGTCAGCATTATCAGTGAATATCTAGACATCCAATGTACGTCCAATCTTCATCCATGAACGAATGCACCAAAATTGGACAAATCATGGACATCCATTGCTAATTGGGATATTTCTGTAACTGTGAATTTAACACGTTATTTTACCATTTCGATCATTTGTAACTTACTATTTATTAGTTTACCGTGCGATGAAGACAGTTAAAAAATAAGTCATAACATTTGAATACATATCTTTTTATAATATAGATAGATCTCGATTTCTGCATATTATACTACAATAATAATATACAATACAGTATGGTGATCAAAATAGTAAAAAGATGATATTTATAGAAATAAAGTATACATCAGGCAAAAAAAGCAATCCCTGTCGATCCGATTGTCTAGTATACTCGTGTAATAGTCGTAAAGCCATACGAGTTTTCCGAGCTCAGGTTGTTTCGGCTTGTTACTAATAAGATCTACGACACACAAAGAAAACCGTATTGGATGTAACATTAACACTTCTTTAACAAAAAAATATATACGTCTTCATTCTTTAAGTACTTAATACGTTTCAAAACATGCATTAACAAGTTTCGAATCATCATCAATAAACTATTTTAAAAAATATCGAAAACAGTAAACAGCAGCCATTGTCAGTTTCATCGACGTTGTAATTGCCATTTTATAGAATTTCGTGTTTTTCCAACACGCTTCGTCGCATCCCATCAGACCTCTAACCCCAGGAGCCTTCGAACAATGTAAGCTTTTCTTCTCGCGCTTAGATTGCTTTCCCCGCATGAGTTCCTTAGAAGCGAGGAAGAAACGCAATCTAAGGGGAGTTCGGATATAATATGTTTACTTCCTATCGGAAAGTTTTTAAAGATTGATATCACAGAACATAAACGCATATATCTTATTACATCGTAGTCACCACTAAGCGCCGCCAACTCTTGCTTCCAAAATGGTATATTCAAATTAGATTTCGTTTTTTGACAGCTTTGTTTGACATTTGTTTATCATTCAAGTCTGAGTCACACCATAAACATTCACCTTCAAACCTTAGGAATGGTTAATAAAAATAGCTGCGTGAATGTAAAAATTTCATGAGTAAGGTATAGCGAAATAATAGCAATAAAATAATAATAATTATCTCGTACAATCGGAAGCATCGAATATGCATGACAGAAGCGTACAGTATTTCATTTAGCACAATTTTTCTTTGGCGTTTATTTTCATTGTCCGCATTGCACGTTTCCTCTCTCTCGGCGTCTCTAAACGTCACACATGCCAGGCATGCCGTCTTCCGCCTTGCCTCTATGCCGGGGATTCCCCTCACCGCATCTCGCATATACAGTGATCGTTGGTTGCAAATATAATGCCCGGTGGGTTTAGTCGGTGCGATCCCTTAAAGAGAAAGCACATTTTTGCATCTCGATCGCCGTAGAGACACTTACATATCCATCCCCCTTTTTTTTCATTCCGGTCATTGCCGGCGGATTACTTCACTGAGAGAGGGCGAGTGGCGCACTATATAGGCGTAATACGCGCTTGAAAAATACGCGAGGCAAAGCCTGCGTACACGACGCGCGTACATGTGGAATATAATGCTCGTGTAGCTCGCAGACTTGACGGATGACGAGTTACGAGCTTCTTTCACGAGCGCTTACTTAAGCGGCCGTCCACGCGTAAATACGCTCCCGAGTATATGCAAAATCGTTGCGAGCTCTGCCTACTTTTATGAAGCCATCCGTCGTCGCTGTGCGTGCGTGTAACGCGGAAAGTAGGTTTACAGACATAGACGTCCGCGTTTTATGGGACGCCATTGTTTATGAACCGATAGCACCGCCGCGCTACCGAGACGAGAACGTGCAAATTCAATTTTCTAAGCCAAGAAATTATGGGTATTGTTGTATAATTTTCACGTAAAGGGTCATTTCGCGGGGAAATTCATTTAAGAAAACGCCGAAACGTTTTACACCAACCTGTCATCAGTTATGTAATGACGTCATTAATGATAGACAGACTAGTCTTGTTATCTAGAAAAAAAAAGTCTTACAGTATTCGGCCGTCAGAGCATGCTTATGCAAGCATAAGAGGAAACTTAAAAAAAAAAAATTATTTTATAAAAGTGGCATTACTTGTACAATTACATACATTTTTTAGTGCTGGAAAACGACAGCAAAACAATTGGACGGTCGTTCTACCGTGATTTATAAATTTGGTATTTTTTGCACGACCGAACGATTGATCTTTCAACACACAGTTTCTCATCTAAACCCGGCAAGATTCGTCTTTTTCCACTTGAGCCTTTTTGCTAAGCCAGCTTTTTCCACGGCGGCGTGGGTGTCTCTCTTTTTGAGGATTCATCCCGTTCCTTTGCTCGAGTGAAACGCTATATTTCTTATCTCTCAACCTTCGTCTCCCATCCTTCCGTTCTAACATCGTTATTTATATCATATTAATGCAATGTTTTCTATTGCTCTTGCATGTAATTATTTCTTTCTACAGAAAATTTCTACACAATTGGCAATTCTACTAATCGAGCAATGAGGAAATGGACTCTGATGGTGTGTTAAAGTATGTTCAAATATTATTGATGATGTTTGGATGAGGTTCACCAGCTTGAAATGTTGCAGACACCAACTGATCATTCCTCGATGATGATCGTCGTCATCGGTTTGACGTACCATTATTATAGAATATTTCCGACATTTTCGATGATTTCATCGCGAAACCATACAAGATTTGCTAAATGTCGAGCTGTGTGCTTTAATGTTCTCAAGAAAATGTATAGAAATCGGAATAAGACTCGATTAACGCGCGGTGCATCCTTCTTCCTGGGGAGCACTTAAAGGAGAGCATTCATCGTGATGAAGGGCGGAGAGTCTCCTCCTATAACCCCATCACTTCCACCGTTAGGTGCTATTTGTTCATTTTTTTTTTGTTACTTCGCTCTCCTTCACTTCCTCCCTTCCTATATCTCGCTTTCTTTCTCTACCTATCTCTCTCCATCTCTCTCGTCCGTCCTGCGCAGTATTGCTCTTCCGTTCCATTTCTCTCATTTCCTCGTCGTCTTCTCTCTCTGACTCTCTGTTCTTCCTTGAGCCGTATAGTAAGGACGGGCATTGACCTCCATGCGGTGCATGGCGCGTTGCACCGAAATACATCGCTGTTGCCTGCACATGCGTCCCACACTTCCCCTTTCCGATCTTCTCCTCGCTCGTCCCCTCTCGCGCTCTCTTCCCTATCTATCTCTCTTCATCTCGTTCATAATGATTCTCGCCCTATGTTTTGTTTCCCAATTTCTCGCTTCTCGTATTTTTCTCCCCAATCTAGCTGCATTTGTCTTTTACTTAATCACTTAGTGCATCTTACTAACGTCGTTTCCTCAATGTCTTCCTTTCTTTCTCAATCTCTTTGTTTCTATCCATCACCTTCTTCATTCGTTAACCACGACCTCCACCTCCGTCCATTTTCTCATTGCGATAGCCCTAAAGCTGTTTTCGTTTTCATAAAAGTACAGCAACGAATGGAGTTCTTCTTTGCTAAAAAGAAGACGTGTGCTAATTTTTACAATTCCATACATTTTTCAACGACATACATTTTTGTGCAATTTGGAATAGTTGATAAATAAGATGGAAAATTATTGCATTTATTGATTAGAGGTAAAGTCATTTGATTACATAATTTAATGAATTGATACAATTGATCAATTGTGCCTTCTTCAAATAAAACTATATTGTTTAAAATTGTTCATTGATTCGCTTTCTTCCGCGAATACTTTACTTGGCATTTTTCCGTTTCAGTGCACCTGTCTTTTTAAGAATTCACACTCCTCATTCTGTACGGCCACTTTCTTTGATTTTCTTCCATTCTATTTGTTTTCCTATCTTCCGCATTCTCTAGTGTTTTCTTGTTTTGCCCAGTTCTACCGCTTCATTCTCCCCTCCACTCTCCTTCCCACTTAGGGTATTTCTATCTCTCGAAGTCTCCGTATTAATTCCATCGTGCTTCTCCTCGTCTTCTGGCGCATTTGCCGCATCATCAGTCTTCTTTCTGTACAGCAAACATCTTAATAGACGACTATTACTTGTATATCTGGCAGACTAATAGATGCGCTTGTCCGTATAATGAGTTCATAACAAGGTTTCGATACAATTTTCAAAAATAAAAGTTAACCGATATACCTTTCGATTGTTGGGGAATTTGACGTTACTTAGTTGTGCCAATAATTTCTGTTGTTGACACTACCGTAGTTCTGTTGTTCCAACCATATACTTTTTTGGTGCATGTACAAAATTGAGCTTTTCTTAAAAAATTTAAATTCTTCCTATCATTTAGATAATTCTTTTTATAATAGTTAAAGCAAACAGGTCTTACGTCAGAAATTGGATATCACCATTAGAATACCTATACTACTTGTTCAAACTGCATATTTCCTGTCTTCGATTTGCCGTCTCACAATTCAAATACAGGAAACTTACATGTTTGCGTGTATATCAATTAGTGTTTACATAATTAAATACAGTTTAATTAAATTTACTGCCAGAAGCCGTTTCACTACAATAAAAATAGGAATATGACGTATTTATTATGCAACGTATAATTATACAACGTAATACCGGATAACCGAGCGACAATTACATAAATTGTTATAACACACATCATTTTTTCGGCATGCTCCAAAGTTACGTGTATTTACTTTATATTACATATTATTAGTAATGATTAGAAATCAATCAAACCGACGTCTTTTTAATCAAACAATTTTTTTTTTTCAATATTTAAAGTGTGCAATAATTTGATAAAAACATTAAAAAAGTAATTTTACTCCCTTGCTTCCGACGCTTTTTTAAAAGAATTAAAGAACATTTCAATCGAATTTCTCTAAAATTGCATTTCAACCAGGCGTAAATAAACAAATTGCACCATTCTCTCGATTCGTACGGGGTACAGTTGCCACCCGTGTCTCCTTTTGAAACGAGGGAAATGCAGCTAAGGGTGCGAACGCGTTCTGTGCACAGAATTCAATTGGGGCTAAACGTCATGTTGCCTTAATATATAGGACTGGTGGAGATGAATTACCTGAAATCGTATTTACAACGACAATTTGCAGGAATCATGTCGTAAATGCATTATCTAATTAGTTTTTGCTTAATATAGATATATGTGTGTGTGTGTGAGAAACGTTCAAAAGTAATTGAAATTACAAAATAAAAATTTAACAATCGGATGAAGTTTGATCTTTCATCTTTAATGATCGTTTAATGTTTATCAATAGTAATCCATTATATATTCTGCACTAGACGCGTAATAAATAATATTCAATTAATTAAAATTAATAAAAGTCCATAAATTGAAAACATCCCTGCAAAACATGAATATTCAGCATGTAGGTATGTAGGTTATTTAGGGACGTTGAAAAAAAAGAAGAAGCTATTGTTTTGTTCTAAATCCGAATGTTCTCTCTTTTTTAATACGTCGCATTGTTCGCGATGAAATCGCTTTGTTTTGATGCCTGTGATCTCCTCGCACACGTCGTTCTTTCGTTTTTACGTCGATTGTTCTTGAAACTGAAGGAGTCGAGGGAGGGGCGCGTGAGACAAAGAAGCATCGGAGATTTAAGAGATGAACAATTCGCGAGAGAGAGAAATTGGGAGGGATAAGCTGGCAAGCGAAAGATAGAGGACCGAAACGAGGGGGAGATTCGCATCGAGTGAAATAAAAAACATCAATAGAAGGATAAAATACTGGCGACATATGTAGCTGATGCGCGACAACCTCAACGACGTTTAGCGCAAGAGGAGACGACATGGACGAAAGGTAATTACAATTGTGACATTATAATTCATTCGTCTCTTTTTGTACCTACGTTTTTACTTCATTCTTCACCCCTTCGATTCTACGCTTCCGAAGAAAACTCGTCATTTTACATCAGCAGTGTAATACAACATTATAATTGACTATATATAACTGAAAGGTCAGGGTAGAACAGAACATTATCATCTATATTTTTTAATGGGTGACAATAACAGGTTAAACACATCCAAATGGCCGGAAAGAGAGAGGGATGGTTTCGTCAAAAGTCGAAAAATAAACGAGCAACAATAGGTGCTTTTTTCACGAAGTACCGTAACAAGCTGTATTGCTCGGAAACCACATAAATCAGCGAGGTTTCCTTTGGTCGCGTCTTCAAAAGGAGCTTCCGGTTACTGAAAACTTGTTTTGACGAACGCCGCTCGTTGTTCCCAAAGTATCGAGGAAGTACCTCATATGCACATGTCGATGCGTGATATTTGACATGAAAGGGTTCGAAAAACAGGTTGCGTGCAGTGGAACCAGTCGCGATATGTCGGTGTCTTTTTATTCTTTTTTTATTTCGCTTTGTTCGCATCACTGCTAATATAACGAATAATATCGCATCGTTTTTAATACTCACGATATTATGAATTATTCAATTTGTAATTGCATTATTTTTTAATTATAACGTCAATTTTTATATGTGTTACCCAATAATAATTTTTCTTATAATCAAGTGGATTGGTTCTTGTTATCTTTCAATCATTTTTTTGTTTTGTAATTGCAATCTACGTTTATATGAAATTACGAATCTGATGTCAGTTTTTTAAAATTTAAAATGGAGTATTCAAAATGGTGGAAAACTTTTAAAATAAAAAATAATTTTTATTTCCAATGTCAATTAATTTTTACACGAAATATTTGTTATTAAAGGTTTCCTTGCTTTTTGGTATAGAGTTAGACACTGTCAATTATTATTATCATATTTTTAAGCAGAAAAGAAGAAAATTCTCTTGAGAATTAACAAATATTTGTTTCGATACATTCAAGATACACGAGGCTGAATATCTAAGAAAGATGGCACCCCTTTATGTGCATTTACGAATGATCCAAGGGTCTTCTTTGTGTACAACCGGTTTAAAACTAGAATTTTATATTTCATCGCAATTTCTTACGTAAAGGAGCTATTGATTATTTTTGGGGAATACATTGCGAATACAAACAAATCGAAAAATTGATTTTAAAAAATAAATTTATTTATGTATATATGTTTTTACTGGAAATATCATCGTATAATATAATCTATACAGAATACAAGTCAGATATTATTTTTTAACGCGTCTAACATAAAAAGAATGATAATGAATGATTCGCTTTTAAAGAATAAATCAAAAGTCTTGAAAAATATAGAAAATATGATTCGACATTGGATCTTACCCATAATACCGACGTTCATCATGAAAAAGTACAATAATATTTCATGACGAAACGTACCAAAATAAAAGTTGAATTGATAACTTTTTTCTATGCACTGTGTAAAACAGCGATCGCGTAACGTACTCGGGCAGCTGGCGATACCGCGGGGTCGACGGGGGACTTAACAATTATCGCATTATGGCGCCTGGAGCGCCTGGAGCCTGCAGAAAAGGGGTTCAACGCCCTCGGGATGCACTGTGAGTCTCGTGGCTTCTTCTTTTCTCTTCCTTCCGCTCCTCTGCCGACATCCTCGACGCCGTCGTCTTCGTCGTCGTTGGAAAATCAATATGCTTGACCGTGAAAACGCGAGCGCGCCGCCCATTCCTTTGACTACTCCTCCTCAGTTCCTACAGGGCGTTTCAATTAAATACCGTTCGACTAAAAAAAAAAGGCGACGGTGATAAAAATTAAATATACGATTTTCCATTATAATCGTAAGTAACGACTGTGTTAAGTTGTTTACTCCGCCATTTTTAGAATTCTTCAAAATTTCAAACGAATGAAATAAATAAAAAATTCCATCAAGATGTCATCGCGTTTAGTAAAACTTTAATATCATTCCTTTCAGTAGAAATATCCGTCACCGGTTAGATCATTTAAGTAGTAGCGTTCGTCAGATGATGTTTGTTAACCGTCACCGCTCCGAGAATGTCCTATACATA
This sequence comes from Trichopria nigra, assembly GCA_030522945.1. NCBI lineage: Eukaryota > Metazoa > Arthropoda > Insecta > Hymenoptera > Diapriidae > Trichopria > Trichopria nigra. Next base: position 12,502 of record JAPYZR010004835.1, read on the forward strand.
CTATTAATTATGCAGAATATTCATTTCTGGTGTCGGATAAAGTAATGTTTATTTCGTGTGGCTGACGTGAACCGAGAGTTATCGCGGCTCGCCGCAGCGGCAGTAGCCATTTCGCGTTTTGTCTATTACATTTGTTGCGAATCGTGGGGAGCCTGCGCACTATATGGGCGACGGTCGGGACATGGTCTAGGCTAGGTCTGCCAAGAGCACACACACCCAAGAGTACATAACGTCGAAGGTTGAGGGCGTAAGAGAAGTGCGAGTGCCGAAGCTTGAAGAGAGAGAGAGAGAGAGAAAGGATCAGAAGTATACACATCGCGAACTGAGCAGAAAACGTGCAGAGGATGAAACAAAAACGAGACAGTCAAAACTACCGGTTCCTAATGGAACAGATGCGCTCGCCATTTTCGAAAAAAAGAAAAAATATGACAAAAATGGTTACTGCGCACGAAACAGATATTACAATCGAAATAAGGCAACTGTATGTGTATAGTGCGGAAAAGCATGAATGAAAGACAGAGAGCAACTGTAAAATTAAGATGTCGACAGTAGAGTTTGAGGAAAATGAAAAAAAGTGATGACGAACAGAAATGCGGCATAAAAAATTCTGCAATAATAAGATAGTGAAACGACTAGATGAAGGGGATAGTTACTGCGGAGAGGGGGTGGGAAAGAGAAAGAGAAATCGAGAGGAAGCGAGCGGGAAAACTCCGTTTGGTAGTGGTGTACGTCATCGGGGTGTTGGTTATATGCCATGGGTAGACAGGTCGTTGACCTCGGCGCCCTCTGCTCCACGTATTTCCAACTATACAAAACTAACGCGTATCGTTGCGCCTTTACAGACGGTTTCGAATTCAATCTAGTGCTTTCGCATATTCCTTCCCTGACATACGCTCCTGTCCATCTCATAAAATGCGATTCCCATCATCTCGATCAAAGACCGGCGTTTGCTTTCGCGAAGTCGTCAAAATATTTATCGAACGTGGGTCAATCGATTCTGTGAAACTTCATTTGCATATCTTTGTAAGAATATAATAAGAAATCCTTCTTACTTGCACGTGCACCAATAATTCTGTAACGTACTTTCTGTGCTCACGTCAAGATGGAGCAACGTGGAAATTTCTAGGCCTATATATTCCGTACGCCTAGGTAATTTTCTTTTTTAGGGATATTAAAAATTTAATTTATTCACAAACGTACCAATATTATGATTGTAAATATTCAGATTGTATGCAAGGTGGCCTCTCCAGAACATTTCATTTGACATATTGGCATTCTGTAGACGTTCTCAGAGACATTTTGGAGACAATTCCAGGACATTTCATGTCCGCCTTTTTCATATACTTGTAACACATGCAATATAGTACAGATATTCTAGAGACTTTTTGCGCATATTCTGTGTTATAACCGAGATATTCCTGATGTTCTGCAAATATTTTTGGGACATTTTAAAAACATTTCCATAATATTCTAGAAACATTATATATACTGGCATTTTGCAGACATTCTAGGTATATTTGACAGTATCAGGAAACGAATCATGGATACAAAATCCTGTAAATGAAACGTTTCCAGAATACTTCATTTTAAATGTTCTATAACATTTCCAGAGATACATTCTGACAATGTTACATTTGAGATGTTGTGTGCGACATTTCGCAAGCGATATACCAAGAATATTCTGAGAATCATACTCGCAGAATATTGTAAATGATATATTTTCAGAATGTTACATTTGGGGTATTTCCAGAATATTTTTGAAACATTTCAAATGTGATGTTTGTGATATTCTAGAGACATTCTGGAGACTTCATTTCTATGTGTTCGAATATTATAAATTTTGAATTTGAATTTAATTTATTATATTTGTTATAAAATCAATAACTGCAATTATTTTCTGCAACAAATGCAGAAAACTTTAATATTCAAACCTGGTACTGATGTAGCTTTGGACAAGTTTGAGATAACTTTAGGTGAATCCTGATTCCGCAGACGAGAAAACGGTGCGTTGTAATGAGCGATTTGAATTGGTTTTGCTTTCGTGTGATTTTTAAAACAGGATGAGCTGGATGAGAGAACTAAAATTATTTTAACCCTCTTTGAAGGGGGGCATACTGGACCCTGCAGGGACCACCTTTTTCAGCTGATATCTTTATTTATATAAACTATATTTCAAAGTATATATAAACAGTCGTTGGATTTTCTGGTAGCTAACACCTTTATCTACAATATAATGTCACTAATATTTAAATTTTATTTGTTTTAAAATTATTATAAATAAACAAGTATCAAAAAGTATAGTTTATACTTTTTTAATTATTTTCCGACTTATTTCGATGCGCTGAATACAAATATGCAATCAGTTTTCAATTTTTCCTAATACAAATCTTTTTATGAATTCGGGTCGTCTTATAGATTCGCCATTTTGAATCCTGGAAATTCGTAATCAGTGACCTCGAAAAGCCCTGATTAACAAATTTGAAATGTTTTCCATGCAAAAAAATGTATAGGTCAAATGTTTAACTAATTGTGGCATCTTCTATGCAGCGCATGATAAAATGAAAAGTGATTTGTTCAATGTATAACTGTGAATTAAGTAATCAATGTTTACATTCCATCGTTTCGTTTTTTAATAATAAGTACATCATATCACAGAGAAAAATAAAATTACTTAAGTACAAATATAATTCATACGTACAGGATTAAGTATTTTTCAAGATTGAAGGAAAAAGTCAATTTTCCATAAAATTGATTTGTATAAATTGTCTTTTAAATTAATAACATATCCACGTAAATGTCGGAAAAATCAATGCGAGATTCTTTACAATTTAGTCGGTAAAGTAGAGCATCTAATCTTACATCGAGAAACCGACGTAAACGTTATATTTTATCAAAGTAATCTATGTAGGCATGTGGAATAAAAACCCGTACTTCATGCTCAAGTAATCATCCGGCATTTATTGGAGGTTCAAAAGTAGAACACTTATGGCCCTAACCAAGAAATTAAATATAAATATTGAAACATTTCTTTCCAAAAGTTAGGCTCTGATGGTGCTGTA
>JAPYZR010004836.1:0-12424 GCA_030522945.1 Trichopria nigra
TCTCAAAAGCTTGCGAAAATGTTTCTTGTTCCCCCCGTTCCAAACGTTCCAAACCTTCCAAACCAATCGTCAATCGAACATTTAGCTAAGTAGTTCCGGAGTCACCTACTGGCGGCGCTCGAATCAGTCGCAATTTACGCCTCGCCGTCCTCGCCGAAAACCGGGAACCCCGCCGGGAACTGAGCGATCTCCCTATATAGTAATCACTGGCAGCGCTCTGCGCTCCATCTTTCTAGCGGTACTCACATTGCTAGCTCTTGTAGTCGCTTTCGGCTCTTTTTATGCACAACACGTGCCTTTATTGTAATTCAAATCACCACTTGGTTAGCTCTTTTAATGACTTTTTATTAAAAAAGTTAACTCAGTCAGTCATAGTCGTAGTTTGTGCTGTGTAACTGATATTCATCAAGTTTAAGATAATCGTAACTGAGCGGGAAAACAAAGTTATAAAAAAGTGCAACAATGTTGACCAGTTTGCAATATTTTTGCAAAAAACGTGAGACATACGAGAAGATTTTTCATGATTTCTTAAGACAAAATGTACGCCCTTTTTATGTAATATTCACAATTTTTAATGTCATCATTCCACTTTTCTTTTAGGTATAATTCACCACATGTTTATGTTTTTTCAGGTATTATCACATGTCGACATAGAGAAGATTCTAAACTTGCTATCTAAACTTTTGATGAATCCAGAATATACAAGAGACGTTGCAGAATGCTTTCCTCACGTTCTTCTTGCTTTGATAATAATTGCCATTCCTTTAAAAGATCAGTGTGCCAAAAAATCAAAGAATCCGGATTCTATTCATCGTTTAAATTGCACAATTCTTGGGATCCTGATACCTCTACATCCTGATGTGCTTGGGTAATTACTTTTATTATGGTATATATAAAAAATTAAATTATGACAATTGAGAACGTGCCCCTGTTGTCAAATTATAATGCGCTCCTTTTCTTCTGAAAATATTCACATTGTAGTATAAGCTTTACATAAAAAAATTGTATATAATTTTCAAGAAGCTACAAGTCTTTGAACTTTTAATATATCAATATTTAGAAATGTGTTTCATATTATTTTTTGCACAACTAAATCTAATAAATATCAATTTATCAATATTCCTTTTGCATTATTGTGTATATTTTTATTACAGATTTACACTGGAGTATTTCCATGGGAATCCAGCGCCATTTGAAGCTCTTACAGAAACTTTTTACGTTCCAACTAAGAAGCAGAAAATTGAAACAGAAGAACTACTAGAAATATCAGATAATGATTTTGTTCAATCATGTTATAATATTCTTAAAGCCGCTCCACATGATTTTATATATAAGTGGAATTGGTCAAAATTTTATAAATATTTATTGCACAAAGATGATCAAGTGAAATGGTACTTTAATTTATTGTTTATGAACTATTACAATTCAAATACTAAATTAAGTTACTTTAAAGTTCTTTTCCTTTTAAATATTCTTAATCACATTTTTCCAATACATAAAAATGTAGAAAATAAAAAGTGCATTTTAATTTTTGATTTCAGGGTTGCTTTAAAATGTGTCCGCATTCTCTTAGAAATGTCAGAATTATTATTCACGAGCAGTGCCAACAGTTTACTTAACAATGTTAATAAATTTTTCTTTGAAATTGAAAAGTACCAAATGCTTTCAACGTATACAACTAACATTGAATCAATCAAAACAAATGAAATAACAGGAAGTGTATCATCAGTGGCTTCTATCGGTGGAGTTTTGTTACCCGTATTCAAAGAAAATTTTCACGAGTCAGTTGCAAATTTAGTGCGTGTACCATCAACCGAACAAAATCTTTTTAGTGTTGCCTTGGCAATTGCTGCAAGAAAATGTGTATGCTTACAAGGTTTTGTTGGATGCGGGAAAACTGCCATTGTAGAGTATTTGGCAAAAATTACTGGTCATGGACAATCAGATTTCATAAAAGTTCAGCTTGGGGATCAGATGGACTCAAAGATGTTGTTAGGAACATACCGCTGCACTGACATTCCAGGGGAATTTGTTTGGCAGCCGGGTGTTCTAACTCAAGCAGTAATCGAAGGAAAGTGGTTATTATTGGAAGACATCGATAGTGCATCTTCTGACATTTTAAGTGTTTTGAGCAATTTGATGGAAATGGGAACATTAATTGTTCCAGGACATATTAGTGATACGATACGAGTAAAAAATGGATTTCAGCTTTTTGTTACTCAGAGACTGATTTATTCACCTTTGGGTAAGTTCTTGAACTTTATTTGTTTAATGATTTTTTACAAATTATTTAAATGATAAATGTGTGCGAAGCTAGCAGATCAATTTTTATTGCAGTTCTAGTCACTTGCAGATGAGTTCTGAAGTTCCCAATACTTTTTAGCGATCGTTCTCTAAATTAAAAAAAATATTACTCGCTGAGAAAAATGCAAGAGTTCTCGACCGTTTATGTATCTTAAAATACAGTTCTAGACACCTTGAAGTCAATTCCGAATAGTTTCCACGTTTATCAATTTTTAAACGATTTTTATTGTTGTTAACAATGATAAAAATTGTTAAAACTCGAAAATTACTACATAATATAAAAGTTTCGAAAAAATATCGCTGAAATTAGTTGAAAATTAAACGAGAATTATTTGAAATAACTTATTTTCTCTTATCTGTAACAAAAATAATTTATTTTGGATAATCGTCGATTAATTTTAAACCCATTTCATCAGTATTTATTTCTTGCTGGATTAGATATGTTATGTAGAATCACCCTTCCAAAGCCCAAATTTTGTAAAAAAGTTTCAATCACTTTTTATTCACACTTTCATAGTTGAAAATCTCAATCTTTTAGAACTTTTACCGACACTTTTTATCGGAATTTATTTCCAATAGAGAACTCCTTTATTTATGAACTTGTACTCTAAGGCAACTGTCCTATTTTAAATTCAACTAATATGTATCTGTCAATTTATTTATTCCTTAGGGTCCCATAAGGAAGTCGTTCAGGCAACTAATTTATTAGAGAAGCACTGGCTGTGTGTCAACATTCAAACGCTATCAAGAGATGAACTTATACACGTTGTTCAAACTCAATTTCCAATGTTAAGTACCATCGCGTCAAGGGTCGTCGATGTCTTTTTAGTATTTTTCATGGGTATTGATAGAACAGCCTTTGAAGATCAAGCTGCAGTTTTGCAAACGAGGCAATCATTAACATCGATGAGAGATTTGATGAAGTGGTGTTCAAGGGCAAATGACAATTTCGTTGTATCGTCAGTGGAATCTGGAATGAAATTACTTCAAGATGCCATTGATATATTTTGTTGCTCAGTTCCTGACCAAAGTAAGTTGGCTGTTCAATTAATTTCACATCACGTTTAAAAACATTTTTTATTAATGTTAAATGGAAGTTCAATAGATAAAACAAAGGTCAGAAATTACACCTAAGGTCAGAATATCGCACCCTACAAATTAAATGTTATAGGTTTTCCAATAAGATACAAATACTATTTTTCTTTTATTTTATTCTTAACATTATCACTGAAAAACAAAGTTTGGTGCGTACCGCGATATTCTGGTTCTCCGAGCAATACTGTTCAGTTTAAGAACTTATCCCGATATGGTATCACTATCTCAGCAATATTAGTATTCTGAAAGTAGTTTTTTCATTTGAGCTATATTGTATTGCTACTAGAGCAATAACTGGTTATGAAACTGGGAGGAATAAACTTGTATTCGAGATGCATGCTTCACACGTATAATGTTCATTATTGTCGTACTGGATAAACAGAAATCCGATTTTATAGCATACAAGTCATTAATTTTTTGATTACAAATATATATTTATATGTTCAAACCTCTAGCTTATATTAAATGTGATATTCTTTTCTGGGCATTTCTTCGTTGTGGCAATAAATACTGCGATAAATACGATTATATTTTGAATACCGGTAGAATGAGCTAAAATATGTAAAATATTTTTATGTAAGTTTTTATTAAAAAAAAAAATATCCTAAATCTTGATTATTCAAAAACTGAATGCCACAAATATATCGAAGCAGAATTATTTACTAAAAAGAATATTCCACTTTTGCACATTCCGAATTATTTAAATACTTAATAATTAGCAATTATTAATTACAAAATATTTTGTAAGCATGAAATTACAAGTGCAGTTTGTAGTTTTATAATTAATAATGATTTTTTTTTTTTTTTTTGTATTTACAGGTGTGAGGCTAAAATTTGCAACGATGATAAGCAATATTTTGGGAATAACGAAAGAAAAAGCTGAATATTTTTGTACAACGTACAAGCCCGCCGTTAATTTAGATGCAAAGTTCTTTGTGGCCGGTCAAGGGAAACTTCGTCGTCGAAAACCGCAAAACGTACGTGCAGAAAGTACCAAATCGAAATTCTCATTCACACGACTATCAGTATGCCTTTTAGAACAAATTACGGTCTGCGTAATGCAAAAAGAACCGGTGTTGCTCGTAGGCGAAACCGGCACGGGAAAAACGAGCTCGATCCAGTATTTGGCACAAAGTACTGGGAATAAACTGATTGTAATAAACATGAATCAACAAAGTGAAAGTGCGGATCTTTTAGGCGGCTACAAGCCTGTAGATTTGAAATTCTTGATCATGCCAATTCGAGAAACTTTCGATATTTTGTTTCGTAGATATTTCGCGGTCGGTCCGAATAAAAAATTCTTGGAGCACGTCGCGGCGTGTTTTAAGAAGGGCAAATGGAAATCACTAGTTACTCTAATGAGCCACAGTACTGCAGCAGCAATCAAAAGACTCAAGAGTGAAATCGCAGAAAACGATTGTGATAATAAATCGGACATGTTGGCGAAATGGCTGATATTATCGGAGAAATTAGAAAAGTTAATGTCGCAAGTGAATGCAGAGCATTCGTTAGCCTTTGCTTTTATCGAAGGAAGCCTCATTGAAGCTTTAAAAGAAGGTTACTGGGTGTTGCTAGATGAGATCAATCTTGCCACGGCAGAAACTCTGCAGTGTTTGTCTGGGTTACTCGAGGGATCAGCTGGATCTGTATCGCTGCTGGAAAGAGGAGACAAACAGTACATCAAACGGCATTCAAATTTCACCATTTTTGCATGCATGAATCCAGCAACTGATGTAGGAAAGAAGGACTTGCCCGTTGGAATTAGAAATCGGTTTACAGAATTTTACGTCGACGAACTCACTAATCGTTGCGATTTGCAAATCCTAGTAGCTTCATATTTAGAAACGTTGCATTTACCTGCTCAGAAACAAGATGTAATAGTAAAATTCTATCTGTCTGTGCGAAAAGAGGCATCGACAACACTTTTGGACGGAACTGCGCACAAACCTCATTACAGTTTACGAACGCTTTGTCGAGCGTTGAGTATAGTTTCGGCAAATCCTTGCGGTACAGTTTTGAGATCAATATACGAGGCATTTTGTATGAGCTTCCTTACACAATTAGAAAATAAATCTTATAAGATCGTACACGATATGATAGTAACTATTATCTTCAAGAATGCTGGTAATTTAAAATCAATTTGCGGTGCCCCTATACCCAAGCCGAAAGTTACCGAAGGTAAAGATTTTATTGAATGCGAAGGCTACTGGATAGTGCGCGGCTCGATGACACCGGAAACGCCACAGAACTATATTCTTACTGAATCCGTGAAAAGAAATTTAAAGGATCTCGTTCGCATCGTCTCGATTGGTAAAATGCCAGTGTTACTGCAGGGAAACACGTCTGTAGGAAAAACAAGCTTAATCACGTATCTAGCAAAAATTGCAGGACACGTGTGTCTACGAATCAATAATCATGAGCATACGGATCTTCAGGAATACATCGGTAATTACGTGGCCGATGAGAGCGGAAATCTGGTGTTCCGGGAAGGAATACTCGTGGAAGCGATGCGCAAAGGATACTGGATCATTCTAGACGAATTGAATTTAGCACCTAGCGAGGTTCTGGAAGCATTAAACAGAGTTCTTGACGATAATCGAGAATTATTTATTCCAGAGATTCAGCGGACGGTTAAAGCTCACGAGAACTTTATGCTGTTCGCCACGCAAAATCCGCCGGGATTGTACGGTGGAAGAAAAGTTCTTTCAAGAGCATTCAGGAATCGATTTATTGAACTGCATTTCAATGAAATACCTGCATGTGAATTACAAATTATCTTACACAAACGATGCAGTATGCCGGAGTCATATTGTAAACAAGTCATCAATGTAATGATCGATTTGCAGATTAGAAGAAAGAATACCGACGCATTTGCCGGCAAATACGGTTTTATTACTCTTAGAGATCTCTTCCGATGGGGTGAAAGATATCGATTAGCCCCAAATCACAAGAACCTCTATGATTGGAGTCAGCACTTGGCCGATGAAGGATACCTCGTACTTGCGGCCAAAGTACGGAGACCCGAAGAAGCTGAAGTAATACGAGAAATTATAAAAAAGCATTTGAAGCGCGACGTGAATCCTGAAAATTTGTTCTCATTGAATGAGAAAACTTCATCAGTTACGAGGCACATTCTTGAAGATATTTTGATAAAAAAGAAAGTTTGTGGATTTGATCATATAGTTTGGACCTATCAGACAAGGCGAATAGCTGTTTTGTCAATAAAGGCTCTGCAATTTAAAGAACCAGTGTTGCTTGTTGGTGAAACTGGTGGTGGTAAAACGACGATCACTCAGTTAATTGCTCGGTCATGGTCTAAAGAATTGTACATCGTGAACTGTCACATGCAAACTGAATCGTCAGACTTTTTAGGGAATTTAAGACCAGTCAGAAATCACACGGAAGATGGGAAATTATTTGAATGGGTAGACGGACCGCTAATCAAGGCCATGATTAATGGGGACATTTTCCTTGCCGATGAGATTTCTTTAGCCGATGATAGCGTGTTAGAAAGGCTAAATTCCTTGTTAGAACCAGAGCGAACGCTTCTTTTAACGGAAAAAGGTATCAACGTCAATGACTCGAACGAAACTATCACTGCCCATAATGATTTTTGTTTTATGGGAACGATGAATCCTGGAGGCGACTATGGAAAGAAAGAACTTTCACCAGCTTTGAGAAACCGGTTTACAGAAATTTGGTGCGAAAGCTCCATTGAACGTAATGATTTGCGTTCCATCATTAAACACAATTTAGTTGAAAAGCTGGCCGACAAGAAAGACGACATTGCAGATTCTATTTTAGAATTTGTGGAATGGTTTACAAAGTCTGATGTTGGAAGGCGACTAATAGTTAGCATCAGAGATGTCATGAGCTGGGTAAATTTTTTAAATATTTGCACCAGTAGCAATATGTTTAAATTGACAACTGGCGAAGTTTATTTACACGGAGCACTACTTACTTATATCGATAGTCTTGGAATTGGATTAACCAGTACTGAAAGGTAAATAATAATAATAATAATAATAATAATAGCATAATGCTGTTTTACAGCCTGACCCATATCAAATGCGAATATCTAGTTCAAATTTAATGTACAATTCATAAAAATAACTTTTTTATTTATATCGTTTGCCTGCAACTACGTATTCTGTCAGTTTGGCGAAAGACTGCGTTAATTGTTTTAAGTTTGTATTCACTAACTTTCAAAAATTGTTGCAGCCCAGGAAAATTGGCTACATTTCGAGAAGATGCTATGAAACTCCTTGAAAAGCAAAAAGATCGTCTGCATGATGGTCCATTGGAAGATACCTTGGTTTTCAAAAACGACATGATGTTTAAAGATGACATGATTGGTATTGCTCCATTCTTCATCAAAAAAGGATCGAATGTCATAACTGAAGATTTAATATTCACCTTTCAGACACCGACTACAGCATCGAACGCTTTAAAGCTATTGCGAGCGTTGCAGCTGACAAAACCTATATTGTTGGAAGGTAGTCCGGGCGTTGGTAAAACGAGTTTGGTATCTGCTTTGGCAAAGGCCTCGGGTCATACGATCGTGCGGATCAACTTGAGTGATCAAACAGATATCTCGGATCTTTTCGGTGCCGATCTTCCCGTAGAAGATGGTAACGGAGGAGAATTCGAGTGGAAGGATGGACCGTTTTTGCAGGCTTTAAACGCAGGTCACTGGATTCTGCTCGACGAGTTGAATTTAGCCTCGCAGTCCGTACTCGAAGGATTGAACGCTTGTTTCGATCATAGGGGTGAAATTTTTATTCCAGAATTAGGAAAGATTTTTGCTGTGAAGCCAGGAACGAAGCTATTTGCTTGCCAGAATCCCTTGAAACAAGGAGGTGCAAGAAAAGGATTACCCAAGTCATTTCTTAATAGGTAATATGTTACACTTTTTGATTGTTTGTCTTGTCTTGTTTTTATTTATTTATTTATGTATTTTTATTGATTTTTCTATTATTTCTAACAATTAATCTAAATAATGAATAGATTTACGCAAGTCTCCATCGACGCGTTGACGGACGATGACATAAAGTTGGTCGCAGGATCCCTGTTCTCGGAATTGCCGATCGATTTGATTTATCGTATGGTGGACTTTAATTCTACTTTAGCAAAAGAGGCGGGATTTCTGTGGGGTCATCGCGGTGCACCGTGGGAAATGAATTTAAGAGATATTGTACGTTGGTGCGAAGCGACGATTAAAATGAAGGTAGACTGTCGCGAGGAGTTTTACAACCCTGGTGGTTTAATGAAGCTCATTTATGCGGAAAGAATGAGAACAGAAGAGGATAAGTCAAAGGTCAGTTTCAGTATTGTTTCTTAATTTATATTTAATACAGAGAGCGGAGAATGTCCGCAGCAAACGGGCTATTATCCGATTATCTGTGTCTAAATAATAACAAATATTTATATTTATCTTAAATTAGAAAATGGAGAGATTTGAAAATATTTTTTTTAGCTGCTTCTCACAGTTTATGCAATATTATTTATAATTGATTTTTTTTTCATGTAATTTAATAGGTGTGTGAGCTTTACGGAAATGCATTTTCCATTAAAGAATATCCACTTTTACCGGCGTACACGTTGCACATGACTGATGAGAATGTGTATTTTGGAGATATCGTTTTGAAACGGACAAATTCATCATTTTACAACAGCTCTGATTTATTAATACTTCGAAGCCAGGCTTCGACCCTTCAGAGTCTTGCACTCTGCGTGAAAATGAATTGGATGGCAATAGTTGTAAGTATACTTTAGGCAATAATAATATATCGCGGAATTAGTAATGATTGCATTACATTTTGTCTCCCTTTAATTTACGAAATGCGATTTTTGTAAATAAATACTGCACATGTATCAATTACGATGTTTTTAATTTAATATATTTTGTTTCTAGGTCGGAGAATCGGGATGCGGAAAAAGTTGTGCCATTCGGGTACTTGCCCAGTTGACTGGTCAAACATTAAAATCCATTTGCGTTAATTCTACCGTCGACACTACAGAGATTCTAGGTGGTTTTGAACAAGTAAGAGTTTTTTTTGTTTTTTATAAGAATTTTAAATGATGTACCATTAATTATTATCCCGGAGGTGAACATTATAATTTTTACAACTATATTTGTTTTGGTACTTACACGGTATTGCATAATATATTTTTACATTTAACTTTATTTATTATTTTAGACGGACTATAATCGACATTTGGAATGTCTTCTTAATAAAACTGAAACTTTGCTCATTGACTACCTGAAAACTGAAGTGACGAAAGAGAGTATTTCGCACGTTACACGATATCACGCTTTACTAGAGCAATCTCGAAAGATAGAACAAGGTAATTTCATCGATTGATAGTGCGTTTATTTCACATGTACAGCGTTTAGTCGAAATTTAATTTTCGACACATTCAATATATATATATATGTGTGTGTGTGTGTGTGTTTCATAAAATATTCTAACATTTTAGTTCACGGAAATCGTGTAAATGAGTCCATCGCGCAAGAAATTTTTTTGAAAAAAATCCATAGATTGACGAATTTGGTGCAAGAATTGAAAGCAGACGAGCCATTGCTCTTGGAGAAATGCAACGACATCGAAGAAGAATTGACAAAACTCGCCGACTTTGTTCGTAAAGACAAGTGTCTAAATGCTGGCGGTAAATTCGAGTGGGTCGACAGCGTACTAGTCAAGGTATGTTGATATTCATAGATTTCTCGAAGGTTAAAGTTGCAAGAAGATCAGGGACAATCGAATTTTGGTACACTTGGAAAATTTTGCTCCGCGTATATTTATCAAATTTTTTTAGTACTTGTATAGACTGTGTTCAAGCGAACAACATTAATAATGTTGTATGATTATAAAAATGTATTTTTAAGATAACAAAATTTCATCGATTGGCCTATAAAATGTCCGAATGCTCGGAATATTCTTACAAGTTAATTGTTATGTTCATTTTATCATTTCAGTGCCTTCGTGAAGGACATTGGCTTGTCATTGACCACGTGAATTTGTGCAGTCCAGCCGTTTTGGATCGGCTCAACGGTTTACTTGAGCCGAATGGTGTGCTAAGTATCGGCGAACGAGGAGTAGATAAAGACGGAAAAGTAGTCACCGTCAAGCCGCATCCGAATTTCCGCTTGTTTTTGACGATGAATCCAAAATATGGTGAAATTTCAAGGTTAGTAAGGGCATATGATTATTTCATTGTCGTTTTTGTCAAACGTATCTGTAGTCAGAGTATATGTATATGTAAATACCCGTAACGCTAAATGATCGTAAAATTTTACGTTATTAATTTTTAATTTCTTCATCTTCAGGGCAATGCGAAACAGAGGCGTAGAAATCTGCATGCTCAATAATACAGATTTAGACTCGATGTCGTTGGATCTAAGATCGCTCGTATTCCATACCGGCCTTACACGGAAAAGCCATCAAGATGCACTATTAGATGTGCATGAGAAAATATCACAACTTCCTGTAAACTTGAATCAATTGAATGTGATTTATTTGGTTCATTCGGCATTTCTCATAGTACAGCAACTCTCGCGAGGCTTACATTTAGTCCAGGCTTTCAGAACAGCTTGTGTTGAAGTTTATTTGAAAGGGCGACTAATAACACACCAAGAAACTAAGCAAATGATTATGACAATAATTGACGAAGCAATAGCGAATCGAGACATTGTCCGCGATGAGGACTCGTTCTGCGATTTCGATGCCGCGACTTTGAATGTAAACAATTTGCAGAAAAATTCCAAATTAACAGTAATCAGAAATCAAGGATTTTTAATTAACTGGGCGGTTCGAGCTTACAGCGACCATTTGAGAAAAAATACCAATTCGACCTTGACAACGACATTCTTAAACAATTTCTTCGCTCGATCTATCGAAGAATCTACGACCGTCGAGAGGATTTTGCCATTTATGCTCTTACACTTTTACGAAGTATCGACAAGAACGGACGCAGAAATAAGGAAGGGATGGCTCTTGGAAACGTTGAAGGATACGAGATTAGAATCATTAAAGGATACGAGTTCCGAGTTGGCAGAAGAGGTTAAACGCTACGCCGATGATCCGAACAACAGTAATCGATCCAGGGCTGAGTCTGCAAGTGCAAATAAGTTGGCGTTACTGCTATACTTTAAAGCTATCATCAATAGCAACGAAGCGACGGCACGATGGTCGATTGAAAAGGGAGAAAAGCGAATTACCGTGGCTCAGTATTCGAATGCATTGCGAGAGGGTGAGTTTCCATCAAGTTCTTATTCTAAATTACCTGCGTCTTTTTAATGCTATTGCATGAAGCTGCCTAAAAAGTACCGAGAACTCTTAAGTTCCTCATTAGCTTGTTTTTACTCTTTATGTATTAATCTTTAATTTTTCCCGTATACGTTACGAAAATGATTGGAACTTGACGTTATTCATTGTGTGAAAGTTAATTCCCGCTCTATTGCGTATGTTGTTTTTCTTATTTCTTTTTTCTTTTTTTTTTTTTTTTTTTTTTTTTTTTGTTTTTTTTTTTTTTTTTTTTTTTTTTTTTTTTTTTTTTTTTTTTTTTTTGAGCACCCACTCGACCCACTGGAGGAGTAACTCGTGAGAGTTAATCACTTAAAAAAAAAAAAGATAGCTTTTTTGAAAAATCGTTTTTAATTTGATTTTTATTCCTTCGAAAGTTACACGACCGTTTCCAAACTTTGCGAACACCCTTTGAAACATTGGTGACATTGTAAACAAAATATTACAACTAAAGTAATAAGTACGGTTTTTTTTTTTTAAGAATATTCTGAATTTTGTAATGAAAAAATTGATTATTCATTTGTAAATGAAAGTGCCAACGCCACTGGCCAGCGGCCCGAAAAAAATGCCTAATTTGTACGATTTTTTTACACGAGTAGGAAAGAAGCGATCAAATTCCTTTTTAGAGGGTTTTTTATCCATATATTGAGGTACAAAAATATATATTTTTTTTTACATTTGAAAACAAAATGGCAGTTATACAGCGGGTCTCGTCAGAA
>JAPYZR010004837.1:0-11630 GCA_030522945.1 Trichopria nigra
AAAAAAAACAAAGAAATTCTTAATCTATATAGCGTTAACTTTGGAAGTACGTAGGCTTTTTCGTTTTATTTCAATTTTTGTAGAAATGGCGCGCTTCAAAAAAAAAGTCGATTTTTCTCGAAAAAAACGACGTAAATTGTTTATAAACAATGTAATCGATTTTTTGAAATTTCTAGAGTGTTGTCACCCCTTAAAATATATAAATACTTACAAATACTTACCGAATTCGGTTTAAACGGAATAAATTTAGGTCATAAAATACAAATTTATATATATAGGATAAAATATATTGTGAATGTAAATGTATTGTAAATTTATTTCAGGTAAATTGACGAAGCAGGTGATAGACCAACCCCTCGTTGAGAATTACGTAGTTATAATTACGCATTTAAAAAAATGCATTGATACAATACTTCACGACAAATCAGTCTTGCTTACGGCCGATAATTATACTCATCTCAGGGTAAATTTGAAATGGTTGACCAGATTTTGCAAACTAGGGGACATTGTCTTAATCGACCAGCAGGAAAGTTTCGGTAATCTCGATGAAGTTTCGTTGTTACTCGTTGTGCATTATAAATGGTTAAAAAAATTCGTCCAGCATTTCATTGACGTTTGCGGCGCAAATTCCTTGAGCGATATTTGCAAAACGGAAGTGTCTTTCTTGTCGCTGATGATGGAAAGTATCGATCGACAGTTGAAATTATTCAGCGATGCTTTTGTAAAGATGTTGAATAGGATAAAAAAGCGTTTCAATTTACATCAGCCAAATACATCCGAGAAATTATTGACGGTTTCTGGAATCCTTAAAAGTGCATCGAATTCATTCCTAATGATACCAAACAATTTAAGAGGAGATCAATTAGACATAGACAATCAAAAGTTAATTCTAATGCAAACTGAAGAAGCGCATAAAGTAAAATCACAATTGGTTTCTTTGCTGGAGCAGGTTTACGTTCATGAATTTATCCATGAATCTGCCGAGGAAGACTTGAGCAATATCCAGGCATTCTGCGAAAATCGCCTCTGCATCCGAGAGCCTTCGACACGTCAATGTCCTCCCTCTTTGGGAAAGGAAATGATGAATAGCTACTTTAAAATGCAAATGTGGCCGATTCATGAGTTCTTCTTCTTTGTATTCGCGAACCGGATTCAACGGGAGTTGTGCGAAAATATTGATTTCGCTTCCATTTCTAGTTATTTGCATTCGAATTTATTGAATATTGCCAGCATACCGATTGAATTATTTGCCATTTTAAAAGCCATTGCAAACGAATTTATGAAACCAGAGAAAAAAAGCCGAATGCTTTGTTCGCTCTTTTTAAAACTCGATCAATTTAATCATAAATCATTTGAAATTATAGACGTAGTGGAACTGTTTAAAGAAGAGAAATCTATAAATCGTGAGAATTTTAATAGGTATTCAATGAAAAAGGAAAATCTCCAATACCCGAAGAATTCCGTGAGCGGACCAGTACTGGTAAATTTAATCATCGACTTGCTCTTTAATAAGAATAATTCCTTCTTAACGGAAATCACCCTGCAAAACTTTGACGTTTGCATTCGTCAAATGAAAATTCTGAACGAACTGATGTGGAAAAATAGCGTAGCTTTGAATTCCGAAGAATTTGATTATGCGCTGAACGATTTGAGGACTCTACATTCTTTGATAAAATGCTTTTTGTCTGCTTGTGAAACGGAAGACCACAGAATAGACGGCGAAATGTCAACAAAAGAGAAGGAGTTTTATTTACGACTGGAAGAACTCCGAAATTGTTCAAACGCCTTGCCAAAGGCCAGCATGTCGGCCAATGAGCGCGGAAAGCTTTGGGTATTACTGGGATACCTTCAAGTGTTTATCTTTGGAAATGTCGGATATATCGACCCTATTCAAAAACTCAAGTTAAAGTTGAAATATATCGACGATGACTTGGAAGATCTTAAAAGTTCTACGCATTTCTTCGATTTGCAGTCGAGATATTGCGGATATTCCATACAAAATGATAGACTTTCTTCCATTCGAGATCGCGTAGGAGATTTATTAGTAAAACAGCAGAATTTTGATAAGAACATGAAAATTATTAGGCCGGGAAACTCGGAATTTATAGCGCTTTCGAATGAATTCTTGCAATTCATCGATACCATTGGTTCATACAAAATTATAAGCGATCACGTAAGCCATTTAACCGTCGCTTCAAAGACGATCGAAGAAAATGCGTCCAAGTCTAATATCGATGCTGCAAAGATTTCTGTCCGCGAAATTGAAACTTGGAAAGAGTCGATTGAGAAATTCTTAGATTATACGGAACGACGATACTTGACGGATTACCCCGACATAGTTTTCCCGTTTTTGATCGGGTTAGCGCAAGTCAAACACGGAATGTGCATTTTATCGGATGATTTGAAAAAACATATAGCACTTGCGGAAATAAACTTGACGTCTAGGAACGCAGAAAACACGATCTACAATCTTCTTAGATTTCCAACGATAGGGGTCCGTCAAGGCACTTTGTTGAATTTGACTCATTTGTGCATAGCACGAAACACAAGGGAGATTTTGAATCAGGACATCGAAACTTCGGATTCAATAGAGAAACAATTTCGATTGACCATGTCGGCATTGAAAGAGTTTTATAATTACGTTTTAATCAATGGAGAGTTCTCCAAGTCACTTTGGATCGAATTAAATGCAATTCTTCAACAGGTCGTTTTAATATGGAAGAAACAACAGGCTGATCTAGAGCTCAGGGAACAAGAAGAGAATATTTACAAAAATCAAGTAAGAACCTTTGGCGATTCCTTGACCGAGGAGGAAGAAATTTCGTTAGAGATACAGACTTTATTCGCCGCACACGGGGATGACGATTTTTCTGATATGACTGAATCTGTAGACGGCACGAAAAAAATTGACGCCACCAAAAAAGACCTATCCACGCTTCTCACTGAGCAGGATGTCGAATTAGTTAATGAAATACATTCGAAAATTGTTCGGACATTTACGTCGTCAGAGTGGCTGACGAAGCAGTCGTGCCGTGATAAACCCGAATACATCGAGCCGCTTCTTCAACGATACGGCATGTTTGCACGTATAATAAAGAACGTTAATTCCGCGTTAGAAGTTGAACTTTCTACAAAATTGCACGTCAGTCTGAATGTTTTAACGTACTCGGCAATTCAAACGGGCAGTGGAGTCAGGCAAGATAAACCATACGACTTTTACACCGATAGTAATGTTAAAGAAGTAAAGGCATGTATTCCTTTACTGGACAAGATTTCCGAGAGCGTTCAGAAATTATTGGAGAAATGGGAGGACCATCCCACCTTGCTATCTCTCGAAATCATTTTACAGCGGATTTATTCCTTCCCCAATACATCTTCCGTCTCGAGATTCCTGACGGGATTGGAAATATTATTGGCCAAGGTATACGAATGGGAGAAGAATGCTCACTCTGCCGTTAGTTTGTTGGAGTGCTCGGTGGCTCTTACGAAACAAATTATTTCTTGGCGAAAGCTGGAACTGAGCTGTTGGCAAAATTACTTAAACAAAGTGGCGAGCAAATCAACCATGCACACTTCGAAGTGGTGGTTCTATCTGTACGCGCTCTTTGAATCTTATGTCAATAAAAATGTTGCCGAGAATTTGGAAACATCCGAATCCATAACAGCGGATAAACTGATCGAAACGTTGAAGAACTTTATGTGCGAATCGACTCTTGGAGAGTTCGAAGCGAGGTTACATTTACTCTTAACTTTCCATTGCCATATGTACTACTTGGACTCGAGCCCCGAAAAAGACGAATTAATCTCAATATCTTGGAACATTTATCACTATTATCAACAGTTTGTCGCTTCAGTACGGAAACAAATTGCAAGATTGCGAGCACCGATAGAAAAGAAGCTGAAGGACTTTGTCAAAATAGCCCGATGGAATGACATCAGTTATTGGGCCGTAAAAGAAAGTATTGACAAGACTCGGCGAACCTTGTATAAGTATATTAAAGAATTTGAAAACGTTTTGAAAAACGGCGTTTTGCCATGCCTATCGCTCGAAATCAGCGAGAAAGAAGGTATTTGGGATCGTCCAGTGGAAAAGGTCTATACTGTCGAACCGAATGATTTTGCCCTTTCAGCAAGACTCTTCTCGAGTCCACTTATTACCGTAGAAAGCTGTGATATTGTTTCCACAGTTGATAACTTATTTACTAAAGCTGACAAGTTCTGTAAAAAAGTGATTCAAGCTGCTTTGTATGCAAAAGTTCACAATTCCGTTAAAGAAGTGATCGAAGAAATCACCGACCACGTAACACACTTGAAGAAGTTGGAAGTCGATCGAACGCTTCCAGCTAATAAACAGAAATCGAATGCAAAAAGCATTCTTCAACAGAAACGACTGGCACTATCGGATTATTTCCAAACTCTTTTGCAAATGGGAATTTCGTACCGATTAGGAATTATGACAATGAAACATCGACAAGACGAAGTGTTCGATTATAAGATTGCTCCGATTAATATAGCTGCTGCATTTGAAGGTCATCGCGGGGAAAAGGTGGAATGCAATATGATCAATATGTGGAAAGACTGCGACGCGCCTTATTATCAAGCTCTAATAAAACTGCAGAATCTTGAAAATACTTTGATCTCGAAAAAGAGCGATTTGAGTGTGAAGGATTTGGAGCGGTTCAAAGGTTGCTCCGTTCACATCATGTTAATAGCAAGTAAACAAAAGAGATCTCTCGCCACTCTGTTGCAATCTTTCATTCCACTGCAAATGCAAGTTTCGGCTTTGTCACGAATTCAAGTCGACGATGTCGCTCTTCCAAAACAGAAGGACCTTCATTTGGCCACGAGTAACTTGAAGGAATTATTAATCTTACTGCAAACGACTCTCGAACAGTTTGCGATCTACGTGCAATCTTGCCCCGATGAGTCCGATCTTGATTGCTACAATGAAGTTTACAACCTGACGGGCAATGATTCTTCAATTCTTAATGCGCGCAAGGGCGACGAAATCTGGCAGAAAGGTTGCGCCTTAATCGACGAGTGTTTAAACAGAGTTGTGAACATTTCAAAGCAGCTAGCTTCTAAATTTTCTAAATTTCATACGTCAATAGATGATCGAATGGGTGCCCCTGTATTTACTCCGGAACATTTCAAGTTTTTGCGCGAAATTTACGAATCTCTGGCAGCAATGAAAGAACCAATTCAAACATTTGAAACGTTATTTGAAATTTCAACAAAATCGAAGCATCCGCTGGTATTGAGCTTGAATTTCGTGAAAGACCAAATTTCGAAATATACAAATGCGTTCACCGAAATTCTAACATTCGACAAGAGTCTTGTTCCGATATGTCAAGGAGAAGTTAAAAGCTTTGAAAGAAATCTCGAAGCTCTAATGAAGAGCATATTAATCGTGGTACAAACTGTGTACAGAGAAAAAAAGGAGCGCAGTGAGGCAAAGGAAAAAGAAGAAACCGACAATGACGATAACAAGGAAACGATAAATTTGAAAGATGAATTAGATGAGCCGATAAATGCACATATCAAGATGTTGAAACTGGCAGAAGTATCGAGGGACACGACGAAGCTTCTGAAGTCTTTGTACGATCTCGATCCTACATCAGCAGCATACTGTTTCAGGTAAAAATATATTTCTTTCTTTCTTGTGTATTATTTCACTATCGAGAAACAATTTTGATAGTCGTAATCAGTCTATTATAAACTGCATGTAAATTATTAGTATCTTCTTTCCTATTTAATGCGTTATTTTGTAATTTAATATGTATCATGTCAGAAAGAAGTCTGTCATAATAATTAGATTCCTTATCCATGATTGTAATGCCTGTCCAATCCATACTATTCTATCAAAATCAAAATAAAAAATAAATAAATAAATAAAGAGAAAAAAAAAAAAAAAAAATAATAAGACACAAAAACTTATTAATATGATTAAAAATGTCCAGTTTATTGAATGGCAAAAACGATTATTTTCTACAATATCGTCATCAGATTCTGTTGGAAATAAAATGTAAAATTGATAAAAATTTGTTTTATTTTTCAGGCTTTTACTGCAATGTATACCGTTATTGGAGCGTTACGTTCTATTGGCCAAGTTTTATCTTCACGAACAACTGGCGCTATTTCAACTAATGTCAAAAATATTGAATCTACAATTTAACGATTTTCTTGATTTGGTCGCAAATGGATTTTGTTTACCGAAAGATCTTGAAGAAACTGAGGACGATTCGGGAGAGAAAACTGATAAAGGAGGTATGGGACTCGGCGACGGCCAGGGCGAAACTGATGTTTCTGAGCGAATTGAAAGCGAAGATCAACTGGAGGATGCAGAGTTTTCAAATCAAAAGAACGAAAAGAAAGAAGATGAACCGGATTGTGCCGAGGAAGAAAACGGCATAAACATGTCCGAAGACTTTGAAGGTAAGTCGCAAAATCCTGACAAAAAGGACGAAGATGACGAGTCGCAGAATGAGACTGATGACGTTGACAAACAAATGGGTGAAACTAACGAAGATGCAGAGGAGCTCGATGAGAAGATTTGGGGCGATGACGAGGAAGAATCGGAAACTGACGAGCCGACCAGAGATAGCGAAGAAATGGGGAAAGGGAATCAACAGGAAGAGTCGAAAATTGGAGCAAATGAGAATGGTCCGGAAGAGGAACAAAACGAAAACGCTGACGAAAGGCGTCAGGAGGAACAAAAGAAGGACATCAATGATTTTGACGAGGCTGAAGCCATGGAGGAGCAGGTAGATCCGTATCATGGAAATTATCAACCTCCAGTCGAACCGGAGCCCATGGATTTGCCGGATGACCTAAACATTGACGGCGACGAGGCTAAAGAAGATAAAGAAGAGGGCGAAGAGGAAAATGCTTTTGACATTGACAATTTAAAAAATGCAATGCCACCGCCGCAAGAGCCGGAGGACAACGCCGAGGAAAAAGTGGATAAGGAAAACGATTGTCAAAACGACAGTGTTGCCGATTCGAGTGACGACGAGTGTGACGAAAGCGAGAATAAACCAGAAGACAATGAAGTCACTTCTGAACCCACCGTTGACGACAATGACGATCACGAAAGTAACGAAGTGAATAACGAAAATGAGGATGTTGACAAAGATCTTGGAAAAAAGGAACAGGAGGAAAGAAAAGAAGGAGAGAAAGAACAAGAAGAAGAAGAAGAAAAAGAAACGTCTTCGCCTAGTGTTGATACGGCGAAATCAATGGAAGCGGCGCTTCAGGTTGATCCAGAAGAAGGATGCTCTCCGAACGAAGGTGGTGACAATGTGGAGAACAAAGAAGAAAACTCTAAACTCGAAATCACTGAACACTATGAAAACAATCACAGCGGAAAAGGCGCTGGACAATCTCAAGCTGAGGAACAAGATTCTGGTCAGATCAAACCATCTTCTGAAGAAAATATCCAGGCCAGTAAAAACGATAGGTCGAAAAATGAGAAAAGGAAGAGAGACATGGGTAAATCGGACGAACATCACTCACTGGCAGACTCAGTCGTACAGAATAAGAAAAAACAAAAGATGATGATTTCCGTCGAGGAAAAGAAACGTGACGATATGGAAGTAGAAGGAGAAGGCGCTGAACCGACCGAAGACAATGACGCTGGCATGTATGAACACGTAACTAAAAACGAAGCTTCTGATAATTATGCGGTCGATGCAGCAACTGAGGAACAAGCAAAGAGACAAACTTTAAATCCGGAGGATGAAGACATGCTAAGCGAGGAAAATCCTACAACAGAGGTCGACATGCATTGTGACGATGAACCGGAAACAATGAATGAGCCACCAGAGAAGCAACAGTCTGAGAAAATCTCGCATGACAAGGACAGCGATAAATCTACCAATAAAGAATCTAAGAAAAATGGTGATATTGACAAACTTAGGAATACAGTTAACGACATCGAAGGCGAGCTAATATCAACGATGAATGTCTCAAGAGGAATGGAGTCGGAATTTTTCACTCGTCACGAAGAAATAAAGGTTGATTCTGTTCCGGAAAATTTAGGAAAAAGTCGATTAGAAATTGAGACGTTGCTGAGCCAGTGGACACATGTTCCTTCTACCGAAGAAGCAATGGTAGCATGGAACGCAGTGAGCTCATTGACCGATGCTGCCGCAAGAGACTTGGCTGAGAAGTTAAGATTAGTTTTGGAGCCTACTCAAGCTTCAAGGCTAAGAGGCGATTATCGATCTGGAAGGAGGATCAATATGAGGAAAATTATCCCCTATTTAGCAAGTCAATTCAGAAAAGACAAAATTTGGTTGCGAAGAACGAAACCCTCAAAGAGGAACTATCAAATCATTTTGGCTATCGACGATTCGAGCAGTATGGCGGACAATCATTCCAAGGAGCTGGCTTTTGAGACACTTTCATTGATTAGTAAAGCCATTACTTATCTCGAAGCCGGTCAACTTTCCATCGTTAGCTTTGGACAAGATGTAAACATTCTTCACCCATTAGATGAACAGTTTAGCGAACACAGCGGATCTCGGTAAGAATTTTAAAGCTTTATGTGAAATTCCTTATAAATCGTTATAAATCGAATTAAAGAGTAATTTACAAAGTTTCGAGGAAATTACTGACGAGTGCAAATTTGTAGATTAAATTAAAGACGAGAGTTTTTCCAGTTTTGATTACGGCAGTCGTGATAATTAATTGATATGTTGGATTAAAATTAAAAGTGAATGAATTTATTTGTTGTTGCATTAAATATTTTTTCTAATTCGTAACTTGTGTATGATTCAAAATTAGGTTGATGCAAGAATTAAGATTCGAACAAAAGAATACATTGGTCGCTAAACTGGTGAATTTGTCACTGGATATGTTCAGTCGTCAAGAACATTGCGGGGATAATGCAAAACTTCTTGTTTTACTCTCCGATGGAAGAGGAATATTTTCAGAAGGAAGGGAAAAAGTTAACCAAGCAGTGCGGCGAGCCCAAATGGAAAATGTCTTTTTGGTTTTCATCATTGTCGACAGCCCTTTGAATAAGGTATTGCTTCATTTCATTTCCGTACATGCATGTTAAAAAAAAAGAACATTCAATACATATTTATAGGAATATGTAATTACTATATGTAAGAGACTTTAAAAGCTCGGCTGAAAACATTTGTAGAGATAAGAATATCAGTGAAAAAACTGTGAAATGTGGAAAATATTTTTAATCTTTAATATATTTGATTTTGCAGGATTCAATTTTGGATATTCGTTTGCCCATTTTCCAGGATGGTAAATTTATGGGAATGCAATCTTACATGGATAACTTCCCATTTCCGTTCTACATGATTTTGAGAGACATTAACGCGCTACCTAGTGTGTTGAGTGATGCTTTAAGGCAGTGGTTTGAAATGGTTGGTAAAACCGACGTATAAATAAATTTATATTTAGTTTATTAATGTGTAGTTTATTAATAACGTGTAAATAAACGTGTAAATAAACGTGTTTACTATTGTTAAAATATTATTCCGATGAATGAGCATTTTTCATGTTTATTATTTTTGAAATAATAATAAATCCTTCAATCTGAAACCGACGAATATTTCGAGTACTCGTCGAGGAATATTAGTGAATCTTCTAGACCTTGGTCGAACATGAGTCTTCGTGCCAGTTTTTTTTTGTTTTTTTGTTTATGTTTTTTGTTTTTGTTTTTTCGAATGTGCTATAGTTATAGAATTCTGATGCAGTAGAAAAAGGCATAAATGTCGAATGGAATTATTTAAACGCTTCGATTCATTTATAGAATGACGATAATGAAGTACACAAGGAACGCACGGTTCAAGTTAAAAATTTGATTATGTATTCAAATTGAAACAGTGAAGGTCGCTAAATAAAATTCTCGTCTACGCTAGTGCTTAAACTGTAGTTTACGTTGCAATATACGGAAACGCAGTATCACCGAGACGCCGTAAACATCCAGCATTCGTTATATTCTACGATGATGCGCGTACCGGACGTATCATTCTTACAAAAAGGCACTTATCCCTTAAGCACGTTAAATGCGCAGTTAATATTGCTACGCGTACACATGCGTTTGATGTCGCTTATCGCCCTGCCGTCGTTTAATCGGTAAACTGTTAGTGATTTGCTTTCGTCGTTCAATCGCGTGAGATTATAATTCACAAGGAAATGCTAGACGATTACAAACAGCACGCTATAACGAAGTTTCAACTTGGAAGGTTTATGTACAGATTTCATCATCATTGTCGCCGACGGCTTTCGGATAAAAACCATAAAACTGACGTCGCTCTATACTGGATCGCAAGCTCGTAAATACGCAACGCGATCTTCCGTTTGTCTACTGGTCAATTAATAACACTAACCGAATTTGTTCCTAGTATATTATTAACAAGTCAAACTTGTTATGTACAATGTTGAATTTTTAGCGATGCGCTTACCACCAACGCGCTTCCGAATGAGCTCCCAACGAACGCTGCACCTACCGACAATTTTCTTTTCCATAGCTTTTCTTTACAACCTTATCGAAGTACTGGAGCCGTGTCGAAGGAATTCTTTATAAAGAGTTTTTCGGATGCGATAGAAAAGGCTCCATTTTTCAATCTTCTTATTGGTGGTGATTAGGATTAGAAACATTTTTAATATACGACTTGAGTAAGTTGGAACTGGCTTTAAAATTACTTTGTTCTAGAGTGTCGCGAGTTCTTATAATGTGCTACCCATGTAGCCAACGGTCACGACTCGTTCTTGTCTTGCGTTATCGCGAATGATGACCCGAATACCGCAAACAAGCGCGTAATTCGGAAAAATGCCCTAGAATTATTTCTTACTGCTATTTACTAATACCTGGATTTTTGCGATTGCCGCAGTAAGTGCATGCAACCAAGAAAATAAGTAACGGACTGTCGAAAGTCAACGAAAAGACGATGTCTGCTATGTACTAGTGAATAACCGATGACAATTATACATTGGCGCAGTTGAATTGCGGCTTATACATTGTTAACTCAGCCTAGTAACTTTAAAGAAAAATCATGCATAATTGCGTGCATCTAACGACGAGTTAGGATTCGATAGAGTTGAGTCTCGTAAAAACGGTAATGTAACGGTAATCGCGTATTCCTTTCAACTCGAATCGTGCACCGATGCTTAATCTTCAAATACAGCGCAATACTCGGGATTTCAACGTAAGAATAACGCGACGAAGCTTCGCTCAATGAATTTGTTCGGAAAAACGCAGCGAATATAAACAATGCTAGTCGGCGTAGAGGTGGCCTTTGCGGAGATTTACGACTACTTATTACGCGGCTGAGTATTTACGTGTACTGACTTTTAAAAATTGGCAGTTGTAGAGGAGACTTAACCTTTGTTTAGAAAGCGAATCTATATGGAATCGTCGTTCAGTCGAGAAGCCGTGCCGCCCGTTTCGGCTGCACGAGCGCAGTAGCTGCTTCAATTCTAACCACTGTTGAGGTGACGTTGAATTCGACTGCGACGGACGCGCGGAGTTTCGTCATTCGTTGTGACGTTTTTTATTTATTTATTTATTTTTTTTTTTTTTTTTTGTTTTTGTTGTATTTGTATTAGTTTCGGGTGATTGTTGGTTGTTTCGTGTTTGTTTCGTTCGAATTAATTGTCGAGAT
>JAPYZR010004838.1:0-11626 GCA_030522945.1 Trichopria nigra
ATAGAAATTTCAGATCTAAAAATTTTCTTAGTCGAAAAAATTGCATTTTTTGCAATAAATTACTTATAACTTTTTAAGCATTGGTTTTAGACAAATTCTAAGGTCATATTATGAAAGAGCACGAAATTTTACATCGGATATCACGTATCTAATTTTTTTTTTTTTGCACAGGTAGCGTACAAAAAACTGGATGAAAATGCGTAGAGATTTGACGAGATTCAGGACTTAATGGGTTAAGATGGCCGCTGAATCATTTATATTTTTTGGTGGCCATCTACATATTTGATTTGCTGTGTCGACCCATGTGGTGGGTACTGCGGATGTCCATGACTCGACAAGAACAACGTTGTACATCTTTAAGTCATAGACGTTTAAAATCACAGTTAAATTTATTTAACAAAAAATTAAATTTGTATTTCTTTTTAAAATTTGTATTAAATGGCGATTATTAGTTTTTTAGGTCAGCTAGTTTTACATATAGATTTACAAGCAAGACCTATAGGCCTGATTGGCATGACTTATTTTTGTATTTTTATTTTTAATTATTTAAAAAGTTTTTTATTTTTTTTGTTTTGTTTTGGTTATATTTTTAAAAATAAAAGAGAATATATATTGTAATATTGTAATAGAATCAATACCACTCATATTTAATTATTTTTTATATTAAAATTTTATAGAATGTCGTAAATGTAAAAAACAAAATGTAAAATATTTTAATAAACAACATTACCTTATCTTGAATATTAAAATGTATATATGTATGCATATATTGTTCAAATGAAGGACGGCTTTATTGTCTTTCACGATATATTTGGATTTACTTTCTTGCTCCAAGAAAGTTCGTGTCATAATACGCATGCAGTTGTGGAACTCATATCGCTCATATCTCATACATTTATATAAATGTTCTACGCGTTCTACGCTAGGTTACACCATGGTATATACAGGTTCAAGCAGACAAACTCGGTGATTAGTCCCTGTCGTTTGGGCTAGAGTTTTTGGGCCTAATGTTTACGTACAGTGGTGTACCCAGTGTCCAAATCATCAAGACTTCTGGGTTTACGTGCACATTCTGATGGAATCCACTCAGGCATTGCAATCAAATCATTAGAAAATAACTTAAATTTTTCAGAATTTAATTTCACACCAGCATAAGGTCCACTTTTCCACACCCTAATCATTTTTTTTTACCACACCTAAGCATACTAAGTGCATATAATCCAGGGGAAACTGGCTTACCATTAAAACACCCTGTTGCTTCAAATGGTGAATCACCTATATGATAATCTTGGTTGCTGCGTTTTAAGAATGAGTCATCAGTTCTAAGAGAAGCATTACTTTCCATAAATGTCATGCGATGGTTTTCATAATCAACTTCGGTAACACAGTTTCCGCATCCAAAATAAGCATTGTGTGATTTTGTGGCCTTTACAAACGCTCTTGCTGGACTATCACATATTACAGCACGAATTGAAACAACAAAATAATGTCTATTTAAAAAAAAGAAACCTTCATCGTGAAGTTTTTTATATTCAGTTACGGAAGGTTTTAAAAATTTTCTAACCGAGTCTGGTTTCTTCGTACCATGAGAAAAACTCCTATTATAAATGGCTTAGAATTTTTGGAAAACTTTCAGCCAAGATGGGCCATAGTTGACTTTTTGAACTCTTTGTCAAAGGAAGACCATCGATATTAATATTAATCAAAATTTTGCATTGTTTAATACTTTGGTTTTTTATTAAAAGTTTTAATGAATTTTCTAAATCAAAGTGTAAATAAGATCCAGGTCACATTGGCACTAAGTTCACCTTACGAGGAGTGGACAAAAGTGATCTAGCATTATTCGGTAAGGTATTATTAATAACCAAACCAGAATTTTTAAAAATTTCAAGTAATTTATTTATTGCTTCGTGTGTAATTTTAAACTCACATGCCCAGTTGGCAAGATTTTGTTTCAAATCGTAATAATCTTTATTTTCATTTTGTAATATTGAAAATGAATCGAAAGAATGCATTGATTCATCTGATTTATTTTCGTCTATATGTGTTTGCCGTAGGAACGACACGAGGCAAACGACAATCTCGTTGCACCGTCGAAAGCCCCGAAAAGGTGGTTCAGGATCGTGGTGATAAACTGGGAAAAATAGCACAAAGTTGTTCCACTAAATAAACACTCTATTTTATGCGAATGCTCACAAACGTGCGACGGCACCGAGCAATTTATTCTTCACAAAATACACTAGATATAAGCAGATGCTCACAAACGTGCTACGGCACCGAGCATCTATACTTTTACAAAGTACACTTCCTTTGTCGCGACGCCGATTGCAATAATTGGTCGCCGTGGTCGTCAACCGAAATCGACAAAAGAACCGAAACGTAATGTTCGTGTCTGACTGTTCGTCTTCACGTTCGTAGATATAGACTGCGTCGTCGGGAAACTTCGTCCCGCGACCGTGAATGCCGAAGGGTGGCGAGGAGAGCGGAGGGGAAGCGCGAGTGCCTCTGCCACGATCCCCGAAAATACATATGAAGCGATCTCGGTCAGAAGCCTTCGTTACCGACCGAAGCAGACCGGATCGTATTTAGTGTGTCGATCGTCCGGCAGATGGCCGGAATTGGCTCGGCACATAGCGCGACAATATGATTATCTAATAAATGATGTTCATTTTCATTTCCTTGGTCTAATAATAAATCGTGTGAATTTATTACTACATTATTATTATAAATATTACATAAATTTAAATTAGCACTTTCTGAGTCGGTTATTATTGCACTCGAAAACAAGATTTTCGCATATGCGCTAAAATTACTCTGGAATCGCTTCAGGTGGCGTGTGAAAGGAAAATTTATCGAAATATTTATATAAATCTTCGAACTTTTCGAAGCTCTAAAATTTGATGTCTTAGAGAGGTCTTCTTAAAGATAATCGCGAAAAAGACCTCTTTAAGTAATCCGAAGTAAGGTAATTTCTAGACCTCATATATAAAAGCTCTCCGAGAAGTCTTATTATAGATATATACCATATGAGGACTGCAAGACCTCTTTAAGTAATCCGAAGTTAGATAATTTCAAGACCTCCAATATACAACCTCTTCGAGAGGTTTTATTATAGATATCTACAAAAAGAGGACTGGAAGACCTCTTTAAGAGATACGTGCTGTCTGGGATTAATCGTACGCAAGAAAATGTTTCTTAGATTTTTTTCCCTTAGTTCGTCGATAAAAATGTAAGTTGTGTAATTTTTGATGGCATAAGTAAATTGTTTGACGTTCCGACGATTTGAATGAAAAGGAGGTTATAGGAAGAAGATGGTAAGAAAGAGAGGACCTAACGGACATATCTTATCCAAGAAGTACGTATAGTTTTTGAGGCGATTTTTACGTTTCTATTGTTGCATCCGGTGCGGTTAAAACAATTCTTGTTATAGATAAACTATAGTTTCCATGCATCGTGTCGAATATTTACCGCGATAGCATTTGATTCACGACGCGGGATGTATACAAAATTTGAAGGTTCCTGGAATATGATTCGTTCGAGTCGAGGTCGTGCATATGAATTTCGTTCGATTCGAGATGGAGTAGAACCTTAGATCCGCGGCGAGTGCAACATATGATACGTGCATATATTTTTTCCGTCTATAAGACTATAAATATTCTATTGTAGAAGCCTAACCCGTAATTGACCGCAGCGTTGCCCGAAATTGCGTCAATGTTAAAAAACAAATTGTACGCACGAGGAGATGCAGATGAGGTCCAGATCACTCTTTTATGTTACAGTTGACGTAAACTTATGATTTTGGGTCCCGGCATATATCCCTCGTACATTTCGATTTTTGCAAGATCCTCAATTATTTATATATAATATATGTATACTATAGAATAATACATTTCTAAGTTAAACGTGACATTTCAAAACTTTCTTTTGACAATTACTCTCTTTGGCATGCTAAATAATGCAGATTTATATATCAGCTCAATGTTTCGACTTTTACTTTTATTCGTTTATTTAATCTTTCAGAAATTGCACACTGACGATGATTCGAAGTTTTCGATTCGCCGAAACTAATCGTTATCATTAATTATTGCTGATAAGACCTAGCAATAGAGTATATAAATAAATTAGAAAAATGCACAGATAGAATTGCAGACCATCCTTTCAAGCTGGAAAGTTTATATAGTGTTATATATATATATATGAATATATGAACGCTAGAGTATAAATGTGTATATGTTACTGTGTGTCGTTAATTTTGTTGTAATAACTATACTGCACATTAGTAGAAGTTATATTATAAACAAAGTTTGTAAAATATCCATTTTGATTTTTGGCAATGAGTGGACGGTATAACAGACTGGTTTCGTTATTTCTTATTTTCGCGGCTTTCGGTTTTTCAACTGCCGGGAATTATTGCAATATCGAAACATGCCGAACACGATACAATCAACTGATACACACTATGTGTGCTTATACGGTAAGAATGTATTAAGGTATTTATTGTCCTTATTTGTTAACTTTGTTATAATTTAAGAAATTAAGTAGACCATCCTTCACATTCTAGAACTTCGAACCCTTCAATATTTTACATCAAACTATCGTTTTGTTTTGTTTTTTTTTTTCATGACCATATAGTCGTCGAACCCAGGTAGGGCCTGCTCTAATGTGATAAGTAGGGACCTCACTCAGGAAGAAAAAAATCAAATTCTTTACCTTCATAATGCCTTGAGGCAGAAAGTCGCCAGCGGAAGAGAGAGCAGAGGACTGTATGGACGGGGTCAACCAGCCGCTGCCAACATGCTAAATCTCGTAAGTACCTTAGGACCTTAGCAATAGTAACATATATCTGATCTAAGAAGTACGTATAGTTTTTACGTCAAATTTATATAAACTGTATATAAATACAGTACGAGTTTGTTCATTATTTAGTTATTTTGTTTGTATTCCAGTATTATACGAATAAATTACGAATAAAATTCTGATGATGTTGTAGGAGTGGGATAATGAAATAGCCATGATCGCTCAACGATGGGCCAATCAGTGCATCTACGACCACGATAAATGTAGAGATATCCGTAATGATCATTTCTATTAATGTTCTGTATATTCTATTAATGTTTAATTTTGATGTAAGAATTGTATATAATAAACGTAATTGTGCCATTCCAGAAAATTATCAAGTTGGCCAAAGTGTAGGTCGACTTTCAACGTCAGAAGGAGCAGATGATCCTTATTTGAGTATAGAAACCATTGTCATGAACTGGTACAATGAAGTACGGTATTTCGACAGTTCTGAGCTGGACGCTTACAGGCAAGTCTATGTTATGAAATCGTATCTTAACAGCATTTAAAGGATTAAATGTATAAATTTTCTTCATGAAGTTTGACACTATTTGTTAGCTTTTCGAAATTTACTAAATTTTCATGAACAAATTTATATACATTTAAAAAAAACATACATTCACTTTTATCGCCAATTTGTATCTTGTACGATACCTCTGCTGGGATTTTATCTACCAAGCGTTAATCTACATTTTCATATAAAACTACTAGAATCCTCATTTTATTAATCGAATATTTACAGGTGGAACAGAAACGTGAGAGGTCAATACATCGGTCATTATACGCAAATGGTTTGGGCCGATACTACAAAAATCGGATGCGGAAAAATGCTGTATCAAAATACGTGGATCACGTGGTTACATGTGGTCTGCAATTATGGACCTGCCGGTAACACCGTAACCTATCCGGTGTACCAAAGAGTGTAATTATCGAAGCGCAGTTTCGGCATTGTGGATATATATATATATATGGTCGCGATTTTCTTATATATTTTCATAGCGAAATAAATGGTTTACTTTTATGTTTGATGATTGTATACTTTTAATAAGTTTCCATAATTTGTGGTTGAAGCGGCACGCTCTTCCTCTTTCTTCTAGGGAAGGAGCAGGCTCCATAAATTCGCAAAGTTGTCCAGGGAGCGGGACCCCTAGTGGACGAATGGCGAGGCTCTTGGTTTTATGTCGTTTTAGTTTATTTTCGTTTTTGTTCACTCGTTGAAACATGATAAAATTGGTTGTTTTGTAATCGTATAATTTAAATTAAGATAATCCACTTATTTGTCACTTACACAATTTTGTTGCAAACACGAGAATACGATTGGATTAACGATAAAATACATATTTCAGAAGCTTTAAAACAAATAACAAATTCATTTTTAGGTCTGTAAACAGGGAAACAAAATGATGGACTGGCAGCCATGTTACTCGTTTTATAGGTTATGAATTAAGGGCATTAAAGTTATAATCACGTGAAATTGATATGGAAGAAACTTTATTTACACATAGAAAATTATCGCATTTTACAACCGCACGATACTGACTTTGCATTACGAAAGAAAATACCTTAAAGCTCCTATTACATTTGCAAATTATAACAAAGATCGCTTTTTCCAATGCGCTTTGAATTACGTATCAAACGCATCGGAGTGGTACTTTATCGTAACTCGCCCCAGAAAAATCGCTTGTACATCCAACCTTAAACACATATGCAAATTGCATTACGCACCCTGCGGAAGAGAAATCGAACAAGGAACGCGATTGTATCTGTGAACGTTGATATTTTTTATACAGAATTTTTACATGCTACCTGTTTTGTTTTTATAAATATAAAATAATGTTTTTTTCAACGTATATCTTTACGATATATAAGGAGTTTTTGTTTAATTTTATACATACTTATAGGAGGGGTTCGAAAATTCGCTTCTTTTAATACTTATAAGTACAAAACGTCATACCGACGGACAGTACGGTTAATGGTCGTTGTCTTTACTCCTTCAGTCCAGGATATTCAATTTGCTATTCGTTTTCCGCAATTGCGCTCGCCACGGAATGATCGGAGGTTCGTCGTCGGAATCGCTTCCGGCGTTGGCCTTGATTGGTTTATCGTCCACCACTGGGGCTTCAGCGGCTGGTTGCGGCAGCGGAGGCGAAAGTGTCGGTTCCTTTTTCAAGTGTAACAGAACGTCGACTTTTGCGCTAACTGGTGCCGGCGGGCACGCTGGTAATACGTTTGTTCTGGAAGTAAGAATGAACCGTCATGAAATAGTACTGTATTTTAATAAAATGCTCACGAAACTGAATAGCAATAACAGAAGAACATGGTCCATTCAATTTCCAACGAAAATGTCCTTTGCGAAATTTTAATCCGATGCGTCTAGTATTCGAATAGCGAGTGATTAAAGTTGATTAAACGCAGCGCTGTAACGCCATTGTAGTTAGTACCACGTGGTTCCGCGACTTTCCGGTCATTGTCGCGGTGGCGCTATAGCTTTCAAACGCTTCGATTGGTCAACATATAACCTCTCACCATTCCTTTTCTGTGCATCGGATCAAATGTTCGTAAGGGACTTTTTTGTTTGATATATAACCATCTCCTTGATAATTAGTTCAAATATGTCGAAATAACATATATCTAATAAAGAAATGGTAGATACAAATGAATTTCTTTTGCAAATAATATTACGCACTTTTGAAACTGACATCAAAACTGAAATAGGAGATTTAATAAGGACGATAAGTGGATTTTTACTTTTTCTCGTCGTTATCCTTTTTAGCGAGTAATTGCCTTTTCCAGGGTGGAATGGCCTTTTGCCTCTTCTCCTCGTTCTCTCTAGCTATTTGTTCCTCCATTTCTTTCTTTGCCCGTTCGGCAGCTTTCCTCGCCAACATTTGTCTTTTCCATATTGGTATTACGTTCCCGGAACTGTCCGTCTCTGGAATCTGAAAAGACGACAAGATTTTTATTCTTTTAAATTATTCGATAAATCAATGCGCGGCGTCGGTCATGTTGGATGCGCCATTTTCAAAACCTAAAATTCAAGTGTAATGAAACTTTAGATGTATGTTGAATTACATCAGATGATTAGAAACCTTTAGTTTATAAATTATATATTAAAAAATAAAACTTTACGCTTACGTAAGTAGCCGCCATTTTGAGGCGGCCATATTGTAATAAGAATATTTCAAACTACACTTTTAGAGAACTTGTAACGCATTCAGTTGGTAACATCTCTCTGAAGCTGATTGTTGAGTAAGAAACGCGATAAAACGCCGGGCTCATTAAAACAGTTCTGAACAGGGGCGTATTTTTCGGGTTCCGGTACTAGGGGTACCGTAAAAACTGACTGTTTAACTCAAAAAATTGATGTGAATAAAGTATTGTGAAACATAGTCTACAATAATATGCCTTCATTAACAATGTAAAGGGAAGGCCACTTTATGCAGGAGCGTATAATTCGGGTGCCAGCACGGGGGGATGATAAAAACTGATAACATCGATGAAATCAGTTGAAATTGAATTATATTTTAAAGGCTACTTTTTACATTCTATACTTACTTCATCCATAAAAGCTGCAATGTTGAAGGTCTTGTTAATTTCCGAGATGAGCGTTTGTTCCTGTGACTTTTCAACTTTCGCACGTTCCACTTTCAGCTTCTTTATGCCGGGAATGTCTCGTGTTTTCTTCAATTCGGCAATCAAATCAGTCTTCTGCACGAAAAATGCTTCTGATACTGAAACGTAAATGTGAAAATTAGTTTTTACACTCAATGACCATTCATTTGCCTATATTGTGAATTTGGAAAAGAAATGAACTTTGCGTGAAGAATATCATGACGTAGACTTTCCGTAAAATTTAGAGGGAAAAAAAGTTTTGTCAGTTGAAAAATGCACGGTAAAATAATAAGTTACCATTAGTCATTGAAACGCTGCGATTCGGCGGAGCTGACATGGTTTTGGTGGCGTGCATTTTGGAACTGGTCCGGCGTAGTTGTACGCTCGTCAAGTCATGTATGCTGATTGTTGCAAGAGGTTGTTGCGGTTTCGGCGGCTCCTGTTCCTGTCCGGCAGTGACCGCAGGTCCCGGTGAAGTCTGAGAAAATTTTTGTATCGATGGCGGCAGGGGCGGCGGCGGAGGGCCCGCTCCCCCGTCCGTCTCTTTCTCCTCGCTTTTTTGTTCTTCTTGTTCGCTGTCACTAGTGCGACTTTGTATATCCAAATTATCCACTGACCTATTGGTAAAATAAGGCTACTGTTATCATACTTTTTGCCTTCACAATTTTTCATTTTATTCCAACATTAAATTTTCGATACCGATTCTCGAAGTATAATAAATGATAAATCTAAACAAAAAAAAAAAAAAAAACACCAAGAATGTACTCTTTCAAGAAAAATTTTTATCGACCTACTGAAAGTGATAACTGGTAAACGATTATATAATTTGAACATGTTTTTCGGCCATCCAGTATTTCCAGTAAATTTACATTCTAAGTTTGGTGCATATATAGAGAAAAGATCAATCTAGAAAGTGGTCAGTTCATGGTCAATAACTTGTCAGGAAAGTTGCGGAAATACACGGAAATGAAGCCGGTTGAGTTTAAGGAAATGCTTGCGAAATGAATGGGCGCAAGAAAAGATCGCGCATAATTATAGAATGCGTGTGTGCTTAAGTGCCGATTTTATCGGAAAACTTTTTACTAACGATGTTTAAGCAATTTAAATCGTAAATGATCTGTATAATTCTTTTTACCTACTTAGTAACCGACTGCTGATTATACATTGCCTGCGGAGATTCTGCCGTCTATTATCTTTGTTTTTTGGCACGAGCGAATAAAGGCAGATATGCCAAATTGCTACATATTCAGTGCATTTAATATCAGCGATGCCGATTAATGAACGACTTTATTAATAAAACTGGAAATTGAACGAATCTATTGAAATGAATTCAATAATTTCAATAAATTTAAGAAATGTAATGAATTTGACGAATTTAATAAATTGAATTATTTCAACGAATTGAATGAATATAACGGATGTAAATAATTATAAATTGCACGAAATGAACGAATTGAACAAATTGAACGTATTGAACAATTATGATAAATTTTTATAAATCGAATGATTCGAATGAATTTAAGGAATTTAATGAATTGAAAGAATTTTAATGAAATAATTAAATTGCACGAATAAAATGAATGAATGAATGTCAAGAATTCCATGAATCAACAATTGAATTGAATGATTTTAATGATTTGAATGAACCGAATGAATGTAATGAATTGAATGAATTCTGAAGATTCAAATGAAATTAACGGATCGAAAGATTTAAATTAATTGAAGGGTTTGAATAAACTTATGGAATTGAAATAATCGATGGGACTGGTTGAATTGAAAATACGAAGGTAATTAAAATTACATGAAAAGGATGAAATGCATTGAATAAATTGAAAGGCTAAAATGAATTGACAGAATTGATGGAACTGATGATTGTTGAAGAAGGATAATGACCCTATAATTGATAGAATGAAATCGATTGAGAAATCAGCTTAATTTAAGATAGTGGGTAATGAAAAAATTTATTAATGGCTTGGGATCAATATGAATGTCGAATCTGATAAAAGAAATCGAATTAATCGAAAATGTCAAATTAATCGAATGGATCGAATTGAAATATGGGATAAAATTGAAGAATCAAAGCAATCGAACATTTTAAAAGAATTGAATAAATTTCATGAAACTAAAATAATCAAATCAAGTTTCCGTTAGTAACCATCATCCTACGAACCAGTATAATAAAGTATCGACTGAATAAAATAAGTGATATGAACAGAAAACAAGTGAACTACATTTTGTAAATCATTTCGAAACGCGGTCAACGTTTCTTATTAGGCACTTATATAAATTAAAAAATAATAATAATAACAATAATAATAATAATCAGTATTCGAAAAGCAAAGAGGTTGTATAACTCTGGGATTATACATTCCTTGACATCAATCTTCAACTAATCAATCAGTCTTAATTTATTCCCGTAAAGGTTTAAAAAAAAACTTGATCAACATGAAAAGTGACTTAATAAATTTTTTTTTTTTTTATTTTCTTCCATAGTTTATTTACAATCTGTTTTTTATAACATTTAGTAAATTTGATAACAACTGAAAAACTTAACATGAACCTAGTACGCAATTTCCCCCATTGGGGTTGCGTTTTATACTTAATAAATATAGAAAAAAAAAATGTTAAAAAAAATCGTTAGATTCATTTATATATCCGATATGGCTGTCAATTATATATTTGTTATTTATTAAACAAAACATTATTCGTTATAGGTCAACATTTCAACACTTCCTTCGTTGAATTTTGTTTACCTCTTCGCTGTAATAAACAATAACAATGCACGTTACATTAAATTACTGAAAAGTCTTCAATGTAGTTTGTAAATTACGGTAAATCACCTAAACACGAGTAAAACTTGATCTATTATATATTTTATTTTTTCACTTTGCCGCATCAGGATTTACTTCGTTTGTAAAAGGTCGATAGACTGTTGCCTCCTTCCTTCGCACTTCATATTGAAAAAGAGGATACTTTCTCTACTTACTTCAATGTCTAGTGCAAAAGAAGGCAGGGTCTTAAACAGTTATAAATCATATTTGTCTATATAAAAAATGATTGAGTCTTGATTGTTTTGTTAAAAAATAAAAAAAAAAAAAAAAAAAAAAAAAAAAAAAAAAAAAAAAAAAAAAAAAAAAAAAAAAAAAAAAAAAAAAAAAAAAAAAAAAAAAAAAAA
>JAPYZR010004839.1:0-11626 GCA_030522945.1 Trichopria nigra
GCGAACAACGCGGCGCGGCCGCGTGGAGCGGCCGGGTCGGGACGGACGCTCTTTTGCGCGTTTTCCAACCGATACGTGATAAATGATTTTTTTTTTTTTTCATTTTCTTTGTTAGGGTTTCAAGAACGTGTAAACATTTTTTAGTGTAAAAAAGTGTTAAAACGTCGATGAGACACTCCTCAAATGACTTTTTAAGCCAATAAAAGAAAATTTTTTTGAAAATTTTCTAATAATTAAAATGATAAATTTGTTAGACAAATGACAAATACAAAATAGTAATTAAAAGAAAAAATATGACATACATTTTTTGACAATTTATTTATTACGATAATTTTTCCACAATGTCTTAAAACATTTTGTCCAATTTTACCTCTTTTCACCTTCGCCATTTTTTTTTTCTTTTTTTTTGCATTTGCGAAGGTTCCGCTGAGATATAATGCGCATCTCTAGGCCTCGTCGAGAAATGTCGTTTCCGCGGGAAATAGCTGCTGAGAGCAAGGGGAAAACTAGGGACTAAGTCTTAAAAGCAATAAATCCCTTTCTCAAAGGATTTGAACTATTCCTTCGTCTATCCTTTCTGAAAACCGCCGACAGTTAAATTAATGGAATCCAAAATAGTATTAGCCTTTATTTTTATTTATTTTTGCAAATTTCACGGTTTTGTATAATAAATAAAAAGTAAAAGAATTACGTAGAATAAATAATAATGACAATAAAATTAAAAAAAGACAATGCTTGTTGTTGTTTTTCGTCATATTTAATTTCATAATTTTCAGACATTTTTTTTCTTACTCGTACTTTCGATTTATTTCCATTTTTTTTTTCTCATATCTATATATAAATGCAAGAAACATCCAAGAATATAATTGTAGACGCATAATTCTCACATAATTCCGCAGATATAACGTAATTTGCACAGCACCTTCTTGTTACACACATCTGTCAGAAATGAGAAACAATGAAGGAAAGTTACAGTATTACATCTGAATTGACGGTTATGCAACACAGCTTTAAGTCTACAGTTGGAAGCCGCTATTAACTTGTCAAAACAATAAAGCTCCATGTTAAAGTAAAGTGATGAAAAAATTTCATTGTTTAAAAAAAAATAGATTAAATAAAAATGAAATTTTTTACTTGAAAGCATGAAAAATGAAATATTTCATTATATGAAAAGCTCCGTTTGTACACGAAGACTTTAAGTGAGAATATTGTACCGTTTTCTTTGATCTGTGATAATAAATCAGTTCCTCTTTGATTATTTGTTTACGAATCATTTACTGCGATCCCTATAGCAAAACAACACAATGCGAAATCTCTTTAATTAACACACCGAGTTTATTGTTCGTAAGAGTGTTTCGATACCGCGATAAGTTTGAAACTCTTCACAATATCGAGAGACGATAGGATTCCTGCAACCTCCTTGATTACAATTCCAGTAATGAAGTATATAGTACGACTCTTGAGAGGGCAAAGTCTTAAGTCGATACAAATCATAATTTAATTGGAAGATCTTACAAAAATGAGAAAACATTGTTCCTCATCTTAATTACTACTGTCATGATGTACATTTCCTATCAGTTTTTCATGAGATTTTAAAATATCGATTCTTTTCACGAGAAATTTCTTAAATCTTATTTATAGGATAATATAATGATATTGTACCTTTATTACAATAAGTACAACAATTATGAAATTTAATACAATTTGTATAATATAAAAAGTAAAATACATATTTTTTCGAACATTCTCTGAAACTATTAAATTAATTCGCAACTTTATCCCAGGACGCAAAGTTTATACGTTTTGAGGACATGTCGATATCAGGGCTCTTTGAAGATTCACTCGGTGGTCGAGTCGACCGTGTAATTATTATTTTCATAACGTTGAAATCTGTTCTTTGGGAAACGTTGATTTGGACATCAAGAGCAGTAGACGCGGATTCGTGATGATTAGATGCACGATAATTAAAATTACTCGCAACGCACTATCGCAAAATTCCATTTCCATTGCGTGAATGACACACGCGCAACATCAATTTCCGACAGAGAATATGTGAACTTTATTTTTGAATATTCGAATTGAATAAATATAATTCAAGCCCTCTCGGACGATAATAATCGTTAAAACTTAATGTTTCGTTTTGTCATTAATAAAAAAATGATTACGAAAAAAATGTCAATTATACGACCAATTAAAAACATTCCCGATCATTTCAATAGGATAATGTCGTCTGTTGAACTTTCCGCTGTAAGCCTTGAATAATGAGGTTTTCTTTCATAACTGCAAAAAAGTGACCAACCGTCATGTTGAGATTTTAATCGAACTGCGATGCACGTTTAATTTTGTGCGAACTGAAATGATAATTATGTATAATTGTGAGCGCGTCCTGGTTTATTGATCAAAGGAAGCAATAATGATTTTATCAAATTATCATCAATTTTCTCAACTAATTAAATAACGTATTTACATTCTAAAGAATATATGCAATATCTAAATAATTATACTATTGTCACTCTGACAGCTATAATGAAGGTATATTCGGGCGAGAATATATTATTGTATTGTTAGTATGCAAAAAGGTTTGAATGTAATATTATATCTACGTTAATTATTTCTTTACAATTGTACGTGAATGTATAAATAATTCATAATAACCGGTTGGTAAAATAGAATCCATTCATGATTAAAAAGTCATTTAAACATTAGTCGGTAAAACAGGGCATTCGTAATTCTCTTCGTGTATATATGTATATGTGTGTATTACAGTTCATACACTCAATTGTTTTGACATGAAACAATTTAATTTCATTGATCATTTGTCGGTAAAAAAGTACTTTTAAACAGGCCCTGTTTTACCAACTGATGATTAAAAGTTTGTAACGTAATGCATACTCATCTTTTACGTAAGTAGATAATATAACATTGAAAGAGTAATTCTCGTAGGTAATATTTTTATACTCTGCAGCTTTCTCGCTGAAGACTCGTATTACGATTCCCGAGTCATTACTTCGCTAATTTCCGGAAACAAAGGACTCGAATGCATGAGAATGGCATAATTTAAAATAAAACACAAGGTCGCGGATTTCATTACATCCATAAGAGATCCGCAATACTTATTAATCATATAACCGCATGAGATATGTTTATTACATGTGCATGTCGGAGGTTCGTCTAGAATGTTACCCCGCATATATAGTTATGACATGCAGCATTTTATACGGAAACAGTACGAGCCTTTATTATCCGTCTGTCTCAATGGGGGCTTGCGAGTCATTAAAATATACCGTTGGTAACATTTATTTTTTTTTTTTTTTTTTATTTTCATTGAAGTTTGCCGTTATACGTCGGCCTGTTCGCAGCTACTCGGACTCTTCGTTCATCGTCTCTCGCGATGAATTATGAATTGTAGCTAATTTCGTACTTTACTTCCGAGGCATTAATCTTTATTTAGGGTCACGCGATCCCATTTTACTTTCTGCTGAAGGAAATGCTCGTATTTTTTTTTTTTAACCCGAAGACACCGCACAGCATGCCGTTTAAGCATTCCGAATTATGCTCGCGGTTATTTTTTGTTAAATGAGAAAACTTTGCTTGAATACTGAATTTTTTATCGTTAGTTTTTCTTTTCGTGCTGCTGTCTTTTAATTAAGAATTACTTGCGGTGAGTGCTGCGAAATTCTTTCTGATATTATAGTTGAAACTGTCCTTTCCGCGATTTTCAAATCAAGATTTTGTTTCTTTTTTTTTTAATAATACACAGGCATGCAAAAAAACAATTATTTAGAAAAAATGGAGTTTGCAATGTTTCAACAAATTACAGAGTGTCGACAGATAATGAAATAGCATGCATTGATCTATCAACTGATTGTTGCTTTAAAGTATCTGTCGGTAAAATAGAGTGAAGGTATACTGTTTTACCGACTAACGTTATCAAGTACTGGGTCACCAATTTTTTAGTAAACATTAATTTAAGTCCAGGTTCACTAACATTTTCATCTTGGCTAACGTTAAATAATGACAGACAACATAATTCTATTTCTAATTTGAACATTTCAATGCAAAAACAATGTTTGAAATCTTCACTCGTGTGTTTCGCAATTCCCCTATGCCATTGTTCAATCCTTCATTACTTGTTATTAAAAAAGGTGACGGCTTTTTAGATAACTGATTATCACTATAAAACAACGTGGTCTAAAAATAGTATTTACATTGGAACACCCTATATTTATTTAAATGCCTAGTTTGAGGTTTAGAAAAAAGATCTTACAGATTCGAGATGAACGGCTATCCTAAAGATTTAGTTTTTAATCGCATCAAAACGTGGATCCATCATATATACATCAGAACATAAAATGATAATACTAACATTTAATTATACAACATCATTACCCATACGTTGGATAATTGTCGGAATAACAATCAAAATCATTCAGAAAGAAGAAAATTCGCGTAACTTTCAAACCAATTAACACAAATGTCGTTAAAAGATAGACTAGAGATACGAAATATGAGCAATGTATAGTCACATTCTGGGTAAAAACCGTGAAAAAGTTTACATAGGGTAAACTAGCAGACTTGCACATGACTAAATAAGGATCACAAGAAGAACACATGTGGACCAGAATCAAAATATCCGAGATTAACGCTGCACCGTATTAATACTTCTCACAGTTTTAATTACCATTAATTAATCTTAGCAACCTGAAAAGAATCTGAACAAGTGGGAAGAAATTGAGAATTTCTTTATTTAAAAATCTAAACATATGCAATTTAATTATTCATTTAATTTCGAATTTAATTAATTCGAAAAATCAGACCTACCATAGCGGCATATGAAGCCATTATACGCAGTATATTATTATTTAGTCTTAAAGTAATAAATCCACTTTCGCGAACAATATATTAAATAATCGTTATGGATTTTGTACATTTTGATTATGTGGTATAATAAACGTGACTGTAGTTTTTATCATAATACATATACTTTTATGTTTTCAGTTTTTAGACTATATATAAATTATAATTGTTTATACCTTCATCACATTTTAAATAACTGTATAAACTGCGTTATATAAGAAAAGTAGAGTCCCAAATTAATTCCTATAAACTCTATGATTTTTAAGTTTTTAATTTCATTTTTCAATAATTTTTTAAATGTTTACTAATTTTTGCAATAATTTAAAAAAATAAAATTCGTCCAAAAATATGCCTTTTTCTACCTAGGCACTCCTGCACATAGCTTATTACAGAAGGTTTTAACAATTTTCCGTAAGGGTCATTATATATGTATTGTATCTATTATTATTGTATTTTTTTTTTTTTTAACTCTCTTTATTTTGTTAATTCGTATTGGTGTTTAGATAATAAATTTCGGTGAACCGATCATCTCATCAATACTAACTTAACAAAATATGCCTGAAGGAAAAATCAACATAATTATTTTGAAACTATAGTAAAAAAGTACG
This sequence comes from Trichopria nigra, assembly GCA_030522945.1. NCBI lineage: Eukaryota > Metazoa > Arthropoda > Insecta > Hymenoptera > Diapriidae > Trichopria > Trichopria nigra. The sequence continues at coordinate 5,466 of JAPYZR010004839.1, forward strand.
TGGAAAAAAAACTGTTGCCAAATTGCTATAATAACCCATTAACGCCCAAAAGACACAAAAATTGACAGCGACTTTGAGCTCATAAATTTTTAAGAAATCGCTGTCGGTTTTTTTTTAAACCAAGTTTTCTAGATGTTTTTGGGTGTGCTCTACACGATGGAACTATTTTAAAAATTGAAAAATATCAATTTGTATTGCTTTTTGGCAAATTTCCATAAAAAATCACGTTTTTTTCGCGATATTTTTCTAGAAAACCACCGATTTCGAACAGATAAAATGGTTTATACGTACAAGCGATTTCTTAAAAATTTGTGAGCTCAAAGTCGCTGTCAATTTTTGTATCTTTTGGGCGTTAATGGGTTCAATTTGGCAACAATTTTTTTTCCACGTAATTTTGTACTATAGCATCAATCCTATATTAAAAGAACATTGAGGAACTTGAAATCAATCAACGTCGCTGAGTGATCTGAATTTATTACTTTTTAATTGCATACGGCCCTTAATTTTTGATGCATTAAAAACTATTATTATATGATTAATCATTTAAATATTTATCATTACATAATCGACAATTTGAAGGGTGTAAGGTTTTTACTTCTCCGATCACCTATGATTCACTTTCTGGTGAGTTTCAACAATTTCGTGTTTAATAATTATTGTGTAATTTTTCATTCCGCTTATTCCTTCTTATTATTATATACATACACACACTTATATATATATATATATATATATGTGTGCAAAATAATTTTATCTCTCAAAGACGTATTCAAATTTGGGTTCACATTTTAATAATTTTGAACATTATTAGATTTATTCATATATTCAACGTACATTATATCTGATTTATCTTTAGAGAACGGGAAATTTAAGGGTAAATCGACTTCTGTTAAAACGTGTAATTCACGTAAAAATCGAACATATAACTCAGGACGAGTCTTCGATGAAATAGGTAACCCCTATCCCGAAAGGGATCAGTCCCGTCCGCAAGAAAAAAGGTCAACGCATACAATTGATGCAATGGTTTTTGGGTATTTTTCAACGATATTATTTGTGCTGAATACCAAAGGAATAGTCTAAAAATTCCTGCATACCTCATGGGCTTGGAAAAACGTCATTTCAGGGTCAAATAATCGTTTCACTATTTTGTCCTGAGACACATGAATGTTTTTGATGAGCTGAAGGCAAAAAAAAAGTTGTCCTTAAAAAACATAAAGAATCCTCTAAAGATGAACAAAACACGTATTTTCATCAATTAGAATCATTTTTTTTTTTTTCAAATTATAACAACGACCCTGGTAGAAATGAAAACATTTTTTAGCTAATTCTTAGACAAGTCAGATAGTTACCATGCTAAAAGCATAGGAGAAATGGATAGTGTAAGAAAAAAATGGACAAATTTCTACTAGGGGATGTCATAATCATATTCTTTTGTGAAGAAACGAATAATCACGTTCTAATATTAATAGTTTTTGTATATTTTATAGGGATTCTATAATCTTTTGCATGAAAACGACCAACTGAGCAACAAATGTAATATATATTAACGAAAAATAAATAATTGTAATTGCATCTATTCCATTAATTAATTTGTTTAATTACTTTTATTATTTTCACGACCAATTTACAATCCACGTATTTTCTTTTTTTTTACATGAAATCAACACTTTAATAAAAATAATTGGCGTTGAACCGCAGGAAGAGATTTTAAAGCGTTTGAAAATAAATGTGAAAAGCTCGACTTTCATGATCGGTTATTCGTTTTTTTTTTGTAATTTTCAAGTGGGAATTATTATTATCCGCGGAGAAAATTGGGCTTTTCGTTGCGGCGTGATATCAAAATTAAAATTATCAAGCGTGAACCATAACGCGTCCCGACAAATTTATTTCTCGACAGAGTTAATTTCGATTTCCCCGCCGTCCGTGAATAATAATAATAATAATAATAATCAAAATGCTAATTATAATCATAATAAACCGCACGATAGGGCTGCTTACACCGACAGACATTATATGCACTGTATTATACAATTTTCATAACTCGTTGACGAAGCAGCAGACGCGGTATTTCGCCGACATTATTATAGCACGGCAATAATATAATACTAGACTTCTTTTTCGCATGATTCACATCTTTTATTCGAGTTTCTTATTGTTTTCTAGTATTTATTATAATTGATGGGGTTTTATTCGCTAAAATTTATCATTTTAATTTAAGCCACTATATCACGTTCGTCGAAAAAAGGTGATTAATCAATTAATTCAAGTTATAATGGTGTAATGAAGTTATTAAATCGATTGTTGTGTAATTAAATTTATTAAGGGCTCAATCTGGTTAAACAGGTACTTAACATTTTTTCAGGTATATTTATGCGGCATATTTATGGAACATTTGTGGGAATTCGCAAAAATCATACGAAGCAGCAAATGAAAAGATTTTCCTGTTTAATACAAGTGTAATTATGGATTTGAGCAGAATGGATGAAATTAAATATAAAATAACACAATGGCGACCTCTTAAAAATTATTTTTCTTCATTTTTATTTTCGTTTAATTTTATAAAATGGGTTATGCAAACGTGACTACGACGAAGTATCAAGTGTTTTATTTTGACAAGAACTAATGTTATAACTTTCGTCATTATATATAAATACTAAACCTTAAACTCCAGTATCGTCAATTTCGATTTGTCAGTAAATAAATAAAATGTATATAAGGATAGTGACGAAAAATTTATGGGAATTGACAAGTTTGAATTATTGGCAAAATATTACAAAAACTTTGAAAATCGCTGGAAAATCGTGTTAATTGACTGAAATATCACTGGAATGACAAAAATAATGTAGATTAATTAAAGCGTATAAACAGAAACTATCAAACAAATTTAAAAAATGTCATTTCCAAAAGAATTTTTCGGCCAGGTATTACATTGTATTTAGTCTATTATTCTATCACGCGACCGCACTCCAATTTGATACTCTAATTATGTACTTGTTACTTGCGTATACTAAACTTTCTTTTAATTGCTAAATCTTAAACTTGTTACTACTTCCATGTAATCTTGCTATTATCTGTATATTTATAATACTAAACTATATATGTATATATCTACTTATTTGATTGGCTATGTGGTCACCCTCGAGTCAAAATAAAGACAACTGCTATACTACTAATTAAAATTCCTCAAATGCCAAAATATGCGATTATACACGTGATTAACTGTCCAAGGATTATTAACACGTATATATATAAACTTTACTAGAATGTGAGGGCAACCTGACTAAATGTCCTTAATTGGACACTGGCTGCATATCAAAACCGAAGTAGCGAATTGAAACCGTTTTCCTAATTTTTTTTTCCTTTTTTTTTCTTTTTTTTTACCAAAAAAGTCTCTGACTGTAGCCAACGAGAGTTACACTTTATACGTCCTGCAGTAACTTTTAATGAATGTCGTTTTGAATAGTCGCTACGCGCAAGTTGCTACTCTCGGAGCGTTTCGGTAGAAAAAAAAAATTCATCGGGCTATCGAAAAGTCGTAATTAACTGAATGTCAAATTGACGTTTAAACGCGATTTTTCGTAAGTAATGAATATTATTTAATGAGCCATCATATTCTTTTTTCATGTAGTATGTTTAGTTTATACTTTTGTTCGTAAAAAATCATGTATATATATATATACTTATCTAAAAAATAAGATGGAATTCAGAATTCATCATTCCATATTTAAGAAAAGATTCTTAATCTCTTTTAAGCAATTAATATCAGATAATGGAAGAAAATATATATAATTAAACTTTAAAGATTTAAGAATTTTTTATTTTGGAAAATGAATTGATTTTCCTTCCCGAAAATAAAATTCGAATTTTTCCAAAAACAATAACGTTTACTTTCTTCAATAGAGTACTATTAATAATAAAAGATGAAGTGGAATGAAATATTTTCTTCCAAAATCTGAATCTAATCGCTCGTGGCCATGTCATCTTAATTGATCCAGTACCTAACAAAACCTTAAAAGAATACATATACATATACATGTGTGTGTGTGCGCGTGCGTATCATATTATGAGAAAACACATGCATACGAAAGTCATTTCCATATATGAAAAAGACCCCGAAGTATTTTCACATATTTGCTTTCGTAAAACGTACATTCGTCGGAAAAATGTCGAAAATGCAATAAAGCTCGACGATTTATCGAAAGTGGACGATTCGGGAATTTTTAAAGTGGGTGTTATATACAGGCCATTATGAATTCTACGACTTATTACATAATATGAGTAATTGTTTATGTCCTTGCGTTTTGGAAGATAGTATTGAAAATTATTCAATATACTAATGCGATAATAGTAAACTATTTAAATATATATATATATACATATACACAGGTAACAGTTCAACTAAAATAGTTCGGCCATTACTATTGTAGTTCAATACTTATAAGCATACACGAATTATCTTGTAAATTTTACCACACCAGAACAATTCCAAAAATTGTTGTAACTTTTACCATAAATAATGTCAATTTTTCTCATGACGAAAGTCTAATCTCAAAATGCCATCTAGTATGGTAAAATTTACAAGGAAGTTTTTCTCCGTGTATTTTCGTACGTATACATTTTCGGGACTTTTGACAGGCTTTTCTATAATTTGGGTACGGCCCCGAAATATAAATTTACATATCTTTACAACAGTATTAGGGGATTCCCGGTTGCCTCGCAACTTTTTAAGGTGCAGTCCCCATATTTTGCATTATATGTATACTTATATGGGTCGGTATGGTCGGTATGGTCGGTATGGGATATAATATATATCCCATACCGACAGTTCCAAAACAGTCCATTATAACGTTGCGAAGCAACCACCTTGCTAAAAACTAGCCTAACATATAATATATATATGTATATATACAAGATGGTTGACATATATATATATATATATATAATGCAGGTATACAATGATTTGGCGGGAACGGATATTGCGGTGGGTATCCGTGTATTCGTATACTATACGGCGTTCCTTTTTGTCAGCGATAATAAGGAGAGCACTCGGATCTCCCGTCTTGGGAAATAGAAATGAAAAGTCTAATAAGACGACGGTGTCTGCCGATCGAAGCCGCATCTTTATGATGGTCTGTTGGTCAATTTTTTTTTGCCGCTCCATTTAATACGCGAAACAATGAGATGGAACTATCCAATGAAAATTGCTGCTCGAAAATATTTATCGGAAAATTAGCAGATATATATATAAAGGTCGATTTCCCCGTTCGTCCAATTTCGGCTATTTTCGGCTTAATTAAAGAGTTGCGCGTTTCCTCGTCGATGAAACACTAGGAAATGCGAATGATTGTTTCCATATGCATATAGTTCATTTTTTTGCAGGTGTGCGAAATGTTTAACTTTGTATCAAATTTAAACAAAATAGAATGGATCAATTATTAAACATGAAGATTTTGAGACTGTGTACAAAAATAAATAATTCGTTAAATGATGTTAATTGATTTAGTTATTTAGAGTTTTTCAGATTTATCTTTTATTCAAGAATTCAAGTTTCAAATTTTTACATCACATACATATAATACCAGGTATCAGAGTTTATACATATTCCAGCAAAAGTGGAACAAAAATGTATTGTTTATTATGACCTACGGTCGATGAACTAATTAAGAAACAAATTTATCAAATAAATCGTATTTTTTTTTTATTATCCGGAAACGCTTCAACTGTATAGTGTTATCAATAATACAATTTCCAGACTTAATGAAATTTGACTTGATAATGCAACATCGTGGAAAAAGTAAAAGATAGTTATTTATATTTATATATTGAAAATAAAAAAAATCACAAATGTTTACATTTACTAGTGGAAATACCAAAAAAAAAAAAAAAAATTCAATTCAAATTCAACTTTTAAAATCAGTATTTTTTTGGAATAATGAAATACACGTGACATTCGTATTGACAAGCCGCGTATAAATCGCATCCGTCAATCGCGATTCGTAGCATTCACCTACAGAAACGCATTAGAGCATTAGTTACCTAGGATTTGCATTGCAAAAGATACAATGTATTTACTTCGCCTGACGCAAGGCGGGCGAAGTATTGAATTCACCAACAAAAATTTTTCCGATTCTTCGATTTTGGGAATTTTTTGGTGGAAATCT
>JAPYZR010004840.1:0-15752 GCA_030522945.1 Trichopria nigra
TCAATTATGCGAGCGAAGCGAGTTACGCGCGATAGCGCGCCAGGGGTCCAGGGGGCGGAGCCCCCGGTGGGGTTGGCGGCCGAAGGCCGCAGGGGCGAATCCCCTAGTTTTATTTAAAATTATACAACAAGATTTTATAAAAAAATACATAATAAATGTTTGTATAACAAAAATAATTTATGATTTTCAGTGCATATAAAAGTACACAAATTTCTAAAAAACTTCATCTGCTTATTTCATTTAAAACTAGGGACATCGGCCCTGCGGTCTTCGGCCGTCAACTCCACCAGATGGCTCCTTTCTCTAGACCCTAATTTGGTCAAACGTATAAACTATTTTTTTTTAAGTTTTTAATCTGCAATATAAAGGTGACTCAATAATTGCTTCACAACAGCTGCGTGCAGGCTAAATTTCCTAAGGATCAATATGTTTCTACCAGTTAAAAGTCTTAATCTTTATGTTCCTAATGTTCAGATTTACGAGCGTCCAATTATCCTAATGCAATCATTACCGCAAGGTTCATAGTTCTTAAAGATAATTTTCATAACGACCAAAACTTCTGAAAGTCGAAGTCTTAAAATCGAAGTTACGAATGGTCAAAATTCCTAACGTCTAAGTTACGAATTGGTCAAAATTATTCGACTTATAAAATGTTTAATTTAGTAAACTTTTTAGCAAATAAGGATTTCGAAAATCGTCGAAACATGTGAAACAAGTTTTCAAAAGACCTATATTTTGCACGGGTAAATAAACAACACTTTTAAACACTTGTCGTTTCACGTGTTTCGGCGATTTTTGAAATTTGAATTTTTGAAATCATAACCAAAAAGTTACTAAATTAAACATTTTAAAAGTCGAATAATTCCTCAAAAAGGGATCGCAGCGACATCTATGACTGGTGTTTTGAATTCGTCTCGAAAAGACCTTTCAAATGAGCCCCCACTCGACCCATGTTGCCATTTAAGATATTCATCGGTGGGGGGGTTGGAACCCCTCAGAAAAAATAGATTTTTTGAAAAATCGTTTTACGTGTTTCAGTGATTTTCGAACATTTTTCTCTTTCAAAAGTTACAGGACCCTTTCCAAACTTTTGGTACACCCTGTATATCCATCATTAGGAATTTTGCTCGTTCATAATTTCGACGTTAGGAATTTTGACCATTCGTAACTTAATTTGGCTGTAGGGTTTTTGGCCTCTCATATTTTAAGCGTTCAGAAGTTTTGGTCGTTTTGAAAATTATCTTTAGGAATTATGAAGCTTAGTCATTTTTTTGCATTGGGATAATTGGATGCTAAGAGAGAGAGAGAGAGAGAGAGAGATCTAACCTCTTAAATTAATATACAACAAATATATAGACATTTCTCAAAGAATTTAAATGAACAAAATATAACGAAAATAAAAAAGTATAATCGGAGGTTATATACAATTCGAATGGCACCGAGGCTTTTATTATAATACATATACCCTGGTAAAAAATTTGATATGGCCTCGCGATGGCTAGGCTTCTGGAGCCGTGGCCATGGCAAGGACACGTTAAATTTTCTACCAGGGTATGTACAAACAATTTTATTTATAGTAATAACATTTATATTCCTATAATTATAAGACGATGCTAAAAAAGTGAAAGCCAAGTACACGACGTTATCTTTATATTTATCGTATATGAGGAATACCGTCACCGCCACATTTCAATCTTAAAATTGAATTTCATCAAATAAGAAATTCTTCGATACATTTTGCTGAAAAGGTTCGAGGTATTCTGTTTTTTGTTTTCGTCCTACTTTGAAAGAACTTATAATCTGGAATTTATTGAATTTCTTCCTACCCTTTAACGGTATATTTACCTTCTCAAACGACGGAATACTCTTATCGCATATTATTCCTGGGCACACATTTCAGTTAAATATGTTAAATTATTGTAATATAAAGTCTGCTGAAAATAAATTGCGAAGTGCCAATGTTCGTATACATCACGAAATAATCCTCTGTCCTTATATGCATTTATTTCGTGCGATCAGAATGTTCAAATACAATTTTATGCAAAATTTTATTTTCACGATACAGACAAATGTTCTCTATATAGAAATTTCAAATATTTGATATATGAATTTTCTTCCATGAAAGTTGTGCGGATATTGTAAAGTTGAAAACTTTACGACGAGTACGGAAACTGAGTCAACATTCCTTAAGCGCTAGTCATTTTAAGATTCTCGTTTAAATTGAATTTTTTCCCCTCTGTAAAAATTACATAGAAAAATAAGCGAATTCGGTATATTGACCATACCTTCCTGTAAGTATTTTTATTTCTATCAGCCATTTTATTTGATGTGTGAACTTTTGATTCTTTATATCTTTTTTATGAATTTAAGCTATTTGAAAAAAAATGCATATTAATAATCTAATTAACTTATAAAATATCTGTATAGAAAAAAGGTAAAATTTGTTCGACTGCATACACATATATATATATATTGTAATTAACATTATACCGCTCGTCTTTTTTAGTTCTGTGAGTCGTGGATGGTAAAAAAATAATTACTGCAGTGTTGTTAGAAAAGAAAACGCAATTATATATTTATTAAATAAATTTATTTATCGTACGTAGTGCATACATATTTCGTAAGTTTAATTTAATTCTTCAGGAAAGTCGGTTACTCGAAATTTCTATACTGTGTGTGTGTGTGTGTGTGTGTTATTTATTATAAAAGAAGCGAACGGTTGAGAGCGAGTCAGGCCACTCAATCAGTGTTCCGCACCATCACTTTATAACAGCCGATCGACTAAAAAATGATAAAAATAAAATTTGCAAATCTTATTAAAATAGACTTTTTATGCACTCGGAATTTTCAATGACCTTTAAAAATTAAATTAAATACCTACACATATAAGCATCATTCTTTTATATTACACATTTTTATTTTGACATAAACATATCTATTGAAAATTACGAAAAATCCTCAAAAGATGAAAATATTTTTCAAACAATAACATAATATATATATATATATATATATATATATATGTTTAACAATTTGGTTTTTATTGGAAAAGCAACAAATTAAATATTTCCTTGACGTTTCGTGCGCGTACGACTTTCCAAATGTTGTTCAATTCTCAAAGTTCTTGATTCGTGCTGATGACGTTAAACTCTATATATACTCAAAAATTTCATCCCCAAGAGATGCATCCAAACTACAAATGGACTTGGATTCGATTACAGTGTCGTCTGAACAAAACGCGCTTAATTTAAACATAAACAATAAATGCAAAATTTGAATTTGCCTACAAATCTATTAACCAGACTATAACAAGAGTGGTTCAACATGCCGATTTCGGTGTAATGTTTCGCGAAAGTTTCTCTTTTACTGACCACACATTATTCTCCTGTTCTAAATCGTTTAAGATGTTGGGTATAGTTAATAATCCCACATTTAATATATCCGGCTCCTATTTGGTTGCTCAAACCGAAATAAGTATGATGGAATGGGTCCAGAGAAAAGCCCTCAGATTCCTTGCATTCGAATCAGGCCATTTAACGTCGCGTTTTGATAACAATTACAATGCTATTGCTATACAAAATTTATATTTCCAACCATTAAATCACAACATTCGTATCATGATGTATCCATTATTTATCCCATTTTGAAATTTTCTCTGGGCACTGATCTATCAGAATTGTTTCCGTATAGAACTACACCATATATATTTCATTCGAAATCCAAGGATCATCTACGAAACAACACATAGAAATAATTATGCATTACATGCCACCATTCCTATAGACTGAAATAAGCATGGGTCATTTAAAAAATTGTTATCTGATTATTTGTTTAAATATTATACGTGACATAATGTAAATACTTTCTATTGTTAACCCGACTTTTTATGTATTTCTATACGTCTACTATTTATACTTAGAATATGTTTATGTATTATTTTATATCATTAGTAATAATTGTGTAAAATCTGTAATAATTTCTTTATTGTATTAAGCAGGGCAGTCATTCCCGTCTATAAATAAATAAATAAATAATTTATATATAATTTATAACTGCCAAGAAGTATAAAATTTAAAATATAAAAGCAGGATATTGATAAGTACAAATACTCCAGTATAAAAACTGTACTGCGCCGTCACTGACAGAGCCAACTGTTCAAAATATTGACATTGAAATCGTAAAATCCGAGTAAAATATTTTTGTATGGAATATTTGTTATCGAATATCCAACAAAAGCATCAAGAGTCGCCTGTACATTTTCATCAACGTAGCTCGTTTCACCCGGCCGCTACGGCATTTGTTTCTCAATTTCCCAAACCTCATCTGTAATTTTATAAAATTCAAAATTAATTGTAAATAATAATAATAAATATAAAAATAAATAATTAATAATTAATAATTAAACCTTTGATTGAGAAATAATTTAATCATATAATATCGCAAATAACATTATTTGCAGGTACAATAGAAGAATGACAAAAGAAATGGAAATAAGTTTCTGTTCACTGATGACGAAACATTTTACTCCGTTATTATCTACGTATTCTTTTCTTTTCTAGTTCTTTTATAATTAACAACAAAATGTATCTTGCATATTATATCTATTGTTGTGCTAATAATAGATATGAGATGGTCGGAAATAAACGCTAGAAAATACACAAATTCCTAAAATGGAATTTAAAACCGGATTATAAGGTTGGTACCGGATAATACGATGTTTTCATTCCACGGCTAGTGGTACCAACAGATGTACGGAGTACCCATGGGTTCCCTCTTATATTTTCTTATAGACAGTTTAATCTTCGATATTTATTACTATCCAAGATATTTTTTACTTTCGTGGAAGCAATTTTCATTCCCAAATTATTGTTTGGACATTTCCATGTTAATATAGGATAAATCTTAATTAATTGTTAAAATTATAACGAAACACACAGACGCACACATAAATACACGCGCACATGTGTACATAAGATGACAATATATTAATGAAAAGGTGTAACATAATAAATTCTTACCCAATCCCTTTTCCTACAGGAGGATTCTACATCGACTCCAAAATTTAAACTCAAACCTTACCGAACTCTGCGACACGATGATAACCCTCGCCTCATTTCATTCCCTTCTTTGTTCCAGTGGAACGAATTCCCCAACTAGAGATAGATGGATGACCTATATCGCGGGTCTTGAGACACATGGAGCCCTCAACTGGTCGCGGCTAATGAAAGTTTCCTAGAAATTACTCCAGGAAATCCCACCTTATCAACAAGAGCCAAGAAGAAGCTACTTGGCAAGAGGATCTAAATCCATATAATGGCTTAAAACTTATTAAATCGAAATATCGGTCATATTCTTAGAAATGCCAATTATAATTAGTATGACATTATGTTAAAAAATGTGTAAAAAATATATTTCAATATAATGGTAATTTTTCTTTTTGTTTTCCTCCACATTGACCCTCCAGAACAACCATCGGGTTTCTGAGTTCTTCCGCTCTGGCGTAACAAACATACGTATAGGGTAGGTATACAAGATTACGGGGGTAAATTTCTTTTTTAGGTTCATAATGATGTGGAACCCTGGACATTTGATTAAAAAACCTATCAGTGTCTTCTCATTCTAATGAAATTTGTGATTTCTAACATTTAAAATTAAAAATCGCCTTGGCATATCGTCCGTCCCACTCGATTTGTTTGTTTTCAATTTATTTTAATTCTTCTTGAAATTTATTGGGGTGATAGGATTTGGGTAGATAAATATATATATATATATAATTTAAAATCGGTCAGACAAAGTGGTGCAGCGTCAAACAATTTTCTTTTTTTATTCAATCTCGTCGCGTCCCTCTGGCGAGTATTAGCGACATTTCGAAATCTATTAATACATAACAGATATTAAAAAATCTCCCTCTACACAAAATTCTCTCCACATACTTCCATTCATTTCGGAGTCTATGATCCATTGTTTTTTTTTTTTTTTGTAATAGGAAAATGCTTTCACGAATTCCACCGAATGCTTTCGAGCTGCACGTCGCAATAGTAATATATACGTTTCTTTTGATGCTGATCCATAGAGAATTGAACTAAGATCGGGTTTTCCAAATTTTTGCTCCCTATCGGGATGAAAGGGAGACGTATAGTAGTACTTATATTATAGAAAATGTTCTCGGCACCGTGACGCCATCGAAGTCGCACGTAACTGTTGTAGGAAATAACATATAGAAAGCAATGAGAAAAGCGTGTTGATTATTCTCGTATATAACAATAGAACCTAAAGCTGCTTTGTGCCAGAGATAACGTATATATCGTATTAATTTGAAATCGAAATTCTATGAATTTACGATAGGATGTAATCAATAATTGAAATTATAGAGTCTCCGTGTTTTAAAGGTATTCAGCGGATTTACGAAGCCGCAAATGCTCTCGAAGCCTTTTCAACCCTCGAGCCATATATCTCTTGAAATTGAAGTGGGTTAATAAACGAATTACTTATACTACAAAATAGTAATATATGTGTTATAGGCATTATATGGACCAAGGGCGTAATTGTCAATATTCACGAATGTGAAGATTTTTTATTGATGTACGACGTTTTTAAAATTTAGGAAAAAACTAGGAAAATTACGTTTTTTTCGATATCGATTGGAATCTGCCTGCCGAGGGTATTTTCAAATTTATTTACTTCCATTTGCGGGCGGAACTCGAAGCTTTATATATATATATATATTATGGAGAAACATTACACTGGGCATGGGGAAAATTCAGTACTGAAACTTCTTAACGTCTAGCAATTTTTAAGGCTTTCGGTTATTGTGAATAATATATATTTCGCCATTGTCGTTTTACGAAAAGGGGAAAAAATATATATATATTAGGTTCGGTGCTCAACGTATATAACATATATTGTCTAAAGTAGCAATACATTTTTCTGAATTGTTAAAATAATTTCGTAAAATCTTGAAAACTAGACATTATGAATGAAAATTTTATGAAGGAGAATGGAATAAATGCAAGATCAGAAGAATGTTTTAAATGCAATAAAAAAAAAAAAAAAAATGACGGACTTCATTATCATTTCATATATAGTTTCGGGCATCCCTGAATTCGAATTCGAAAAATCAAAACCCAATACAGCGAACGGAATATATTAAAATTTTTTGATATCTACAAAACAAAAGTACCACATAATTTTACTAGAACTTTGAAATAGAAACATATTCAGACGACATTAAAAATTCCAAATCGACGAAAATAAGCAAAATATTTAAAAAGATATTATTTATGAATATGATGAATGAAAAATGTCATGTGTTGCATGCAAAAAATTGCCTATTATTTTCACGTATCAAATTCCGTAAATTTTAAGCCGAGACGAAAACTGACTTTCACGCAAAACATTTGCACACATGCATGTCGGGATGACGGACGTCAGCGAACACGAGAAAAATGCCATCCCGTAATTAAGATCTGTTCTCGAATTAGTTATTAATGGTCTCCTGCAGAAGTTGCCCCGTAACTTAATTAATAACAAATTTTCAATTTTTTTTGTAATCTTTTCAAAATCATTTCTTATAATTCACTGCAAAAAAAATATATTTATATATATATAATGAAGCAGCCAGTTTTTCACCTGTAAGTTAATTCCTAGCATAACCACTTCTTTACGATAAAGTAAGAGTTCGGAAATAGCAAAACGTGGAGTTTGTAAACCGTGATAACGTAAAGTGAATCCGTGAGGGTCGCATTTATAATGTTACTGCTAACGACATTGGTATAGGAGCTGGGTAAATGCACTTGAATGAAGGCGAAGGATTTAGTTTCTTGTGTCATCGAACGAGTATAATGTACGCTTTACATTTGCATACATTAATGATATTTTTTAACAAAACGTATTTTTTAAATTTATATACGTATAAAATTTATAAGCATTGATCGAAATTTTATAGACTTAAAGAATAGAAATGGAGTACTTTAAAATTTTCGATGGAATTCTGTTCTTTATAAGATAGAAATATAAATTGTATTTTTTTTTTTTAGAGTAACAAAATATCTTTAACATTATATAATTTGTTGGAATTAAAAGAAAGTATAATATATACTTGTATATATATGCTGGCTCTTGGCTATTTTTATTTGCGATTGTTATAATTTACAAGTCATATTCAAGACACGTTTTCTAAACATTTGTACGTTTTACAGTGGGATTATAGCGGTAGGTACTTTTCAAGGTACATTAATTGTCACGCACGTGAGCTGAGTAGTGATGGAGTACTTTTCTTTTATTTTAATTGATAATATTTTCAAATGGCAACATTATAAAAATATGGATAATTAATTAAATCTATATTTTAATTATGGTCTATATAGTGTAAAATTTTACAAGACAATAATATATATCTCTGTGGCAACGAAATCCCACAACCCTTTCAGGGGAAATGATATTAAATCTGTTCATATCACATTCTTATATGTTTAAGGTCACTAATATAAAATCTGAAGTCGAAATTAAGAAATTCAAGATGGCGGCTGCATATGGCGGACCTCAAGCAGAAAAATCAACATTTCAGAATAAAATACAATATTGACCTTTTTGTACTGATATTTTTCTTTGTTATTGATACATAAATATTGATAAAAAATAACATCAATAAGTATATCACAATATTCATAAATCACATTCATTTGGTAAATAACTTTGTGGTCTTTGAACATGTGATTCGGAGTAAGCTCCGACTTTTGTATCACAGGTGCTAATTGTAATAATTGTAAAATATATAATTATTGTAAAAGTAATATAGGAGTGTTTATTTTACTAATGAATATAAGAAAAGTTATTAAGTATTATTGATATAATTATATATAATCAACCGGATTTATCACAAAAAAAAAAAAAAACAATTTGTGGTGGGAGATATACTTTCCATCGCCCCTGAAACCTGAAAGTGTTAATCGAAGAAATATGTTATATATACATATATATATGTTACGATGTTACATCTTTTTATATAAGTGTGTGTTCACAAACATAAATATATATATGCATATATCTATGCATGTCAGCGTAACAATTAAAAAACAATGACTTTAATCCGAAATCTTAATAAATACTCATTTGGCATGAAATATTCAAATATTATATATAAATGTGTAATTTAGTTGAAGGAAATAAAAAGTATGCATTTTGTATTTTTTAAGTTATATACCGATTCAAACCAAATTGTATGCAAGCATTGCATCAACTCCTTATTTGGTAATTATAAATAAGTATAGTCTGGCTTGGTATAAAACCTACCCACGAGCTACCAGAAAATAAATATGTATAGTTCCTCAGCGAATCCGATCCGATGAAGTATAGGAGTGAAGTCTCAATTATTTCTTGTATTTAAAAAATTTTTTTTTTTTTTTTTTTGTTATTTAATCACCATATAGTTGTATTCATTCAATCGAAAAATTTGTTTCCACCAGACTTTTCGCAGATTTCCACTACGACAATTACTTTCAAGATGACGTACATCCTCACTTTGCCTATATCAGTCAAACCTACTCATTTCGTTTTTTGTCTTCATATCATTTATATATCCGTATAAGATCCCAATAAACATTCATATTTCCGCAAGAATAATATTTTACTCTCTGCGTAAACGTCCGTGTCATTGTATTTTGCTTAGAGTATAACCGCGTGCACATTCCAGTGCGAAAAATTGTTAGCCCTCGTATACAAAAGCGAGGATAATGGGAAATATGGCACTTCAGTCCAGTAGCAGCTATAATATACCCGCTATACGCACCAGTAGTCGGAATAGTCGAAAATTGATATACAAACATGATGTATAAACATGCAGATGTCAAAAGTTTTCAAGCAAAACCGGTGATACCACCTGTAAATCTGAAATCGATAGTTCCTGTTTTATCTGTTATTTTGTTTGCCAGCCTCGCAGGGATAGGGGGGACTGTTCAAACTGCAACGATGGATGTATTCTCTAATGAAACTAAAGGGACCGAGAGTTATACGCGAATAATCCTAATGCGTTTTCAATATACTGATATATCGACATCATCGCTATACATGTATACGGATTAAGAGAGTTTGTTAAAAATCATTGTTAATTAGTTCACAACGATATTGAAAAATAGTTAACGAATAAACTCAAATTTATACAGTTGCTTAATTAAATAATATGCTTTCAAAGATTTCGTTAAAACATCTAAAAAAAAATAACTGTTGAAATGCAAATGCGCTTTTTCGATATTTTCATTCAAACTGCGCACACTGCGATAAAACGTCGAGAAAATCGAGTACAAATGTTAATGTTATCATGGTTATTGCACCTGGAATTTGGATCCATAATTTACGTGAAAACTGCGCACACAGATCATTAACGATTGCTTATTTTGTCCGATACTATAGTCAGATTGGGAAGATATATATATATATGTTATGTATGTAATATATAACAGATCGAATACACTGACCAATGCTAAAAGTTAATTACCAAAGAAAATTGCAGTAAATTACAAACTGGAGGGTCAATTAAATTATTGTCCCATATTTTTCTGAGAAAAGCCATTATATTAAAACAAATTTTTTCTGTACGTGCGTAATATATATAATCACAAATATTGCAAATTTTTGTTATCTCTCGACATTTAAAACAAAAGTCAAATGCGAAAATATGTGAAATCAATTTCGAGAAAATTCACAGTTGGTTCAATATTAACGAAGTATGATTTATTTATATACGTTATGAGATTAACCCTTTATAAGCACTAAATGTACAACATATTTCATTATACATTGTAGGTTTGAAATGAGAACTTTCCAATAATTCTACTTCATTTGTAAACCGAATTAGCTGAAATTCTTTCTGCAATCATTCGAAATATATATACTTTCACCCTTTCAGAGCCGAAATTTCGAAAAACGTAATTATTTATTTTAATACATTTTAGAGTTCGGCCTTTTGCCGTTTTGTAGTATGGCGCTGCCGTCAACTGAGAGGGATTTCATTTTGTTGAAATGCAATAGCTATATATAGGAACTTATCACGAAAAAACGCTTTGGATGGATGATTCTACAATAATGCCAAACATAATAGCATTTGCACTTATCGATTTCAATATGCACACGCACATATAGTACTTATGGTTATGTTACTCGACATGTACCCATGTACTCGCTGTGTTATACTGCTTCATACATATATATATATATAGCGTAATATTTACGCGTACAGGTATAGCAGAACGTTAATGACATTTTTGACAATCTCATTTCGCGCAAACATAAACTCGACTTTTAAATAGATATTTATGCGTTCTTTAATGATCTTATCCCAGTAAACGAAAAGGGATTGAAGTTTAAAAAATGGAATTGAATGTGATTAAAACCATTGGAGAAACGTCATGATTGGTTGATAAAATCCAATCACGTAAGTTTTCTAACGGTTTTAATCCCATTCAATCCCATTTTTTAAACTTCAATCCCTTTTCGTTTACTAGGATATTATATCTTATATATTATCTTACATTATGTATACATAAATGTAATTAATTTTTATATAAGGACGTTACACCCGTTTATATGTATAAATAAATAAATAAATAATAAGTCTACCGAGTGTTTTATTTATGAAAATTCGTCATTAAATATAAAATATTTCAGTTTAATTTAATATTAATTTACGTTAAATGTTCATGACCGATACTATATCACTCGGAACTAATAAATTTTGTTTACAGGAACTGTGCTCGATGAAGTTGTCGTTACAGATAGAATTTTTTTTTTTGTTTAAATCAGTATATAATATATAATAATATAATAATATAATATATAAAATATAATTGAAGCTTGATGACCGATATACTATCAAGTCCTCGGGGTAAATACCCAGGCTCCTAGACCTCCCCCTTTCCTGCCATTGGGGCTGCCGGTATTTCTTATAAATTGTAAAATCCGTTGATATGAATTTTATTTGTAATTCATATTCCCAATGAACGTTTCTTTATGATAAATGGTTGTATAATATTCAAGTCGAGTGAAAATTTTAAATCAATAGCATTACTATCAAGAGATGTATATGTAATTCATTACTTTCACAAATCTACCATTGCGGAGTAAAATTTTTTTTATAATATTTGCCAAATATTTTAGCACAAGTGGTAGATATATAGGATTTCAAAATTCTTTTATCTGATAATTGCATTAGCAAGATTTAACCGTTTTTAAGATTTACAACTTGCAGAAAATACCGGTGTTTTAAATCAATAATTAAATATAAATTACTGATTAAAAATGTTCACATCAGTCATGCAATTTTAGGGTATATAGGTAAGAACATCTTATAACATCTGGACAATCACATGCGGAATCTCGGGGAATCCCATTCATTGCGATATCACTGTTAAAAGTGTTCTTAAATTTAATTAAGATTTAATTTACAGTTGTATATTAAAAGTAATATTTTGGTAACTAAATTTACCATTAATACACAGTTAGTGTACATGAAATGTAATGAATATTTAATTTACGGTTATAAATGACACTTTCATCAATTGGAAATGAAATAGAGTTTAATTTACCGTATTGAAAATATGTACATACTTTAACTATACATATATATATATAGTTAAGTATATAAAATAAAAATATATAAATATCAGAATTTTATATTTAAAATATTTACATTATGTGTTACATTTTTTGGGTTTTTAGGAATTAAAAATATTAGTAAAAATGATTTGTCATTAATAGTTAATTATTGTAATAATTTGGTACTATTTTTATCAAAAAATGGAATAAAAACCTTTATTTAAGAAAAGTGCCTTCAGCCAGGTACATATATGAATAATATGCATATATATATAGAGCCGAGAAGCCGTTCTCGAGTACTGATGATCAAGTTCCATATAAATAAACAAGTTCGACCTACAGCAGAAACTTTGCGAATCTATATGTATACATATATATTCGACAAATGACACTATTTTTATTATCATTATTATCATGTAAAGAAATTTACTTAACAATTAAATACTCCTTGTTTGTTAAAATTAATCGAAAAAAAATTAGAATTATATTATTGTAACCACTTATTGATGGATATAATCTCAGAATTACAAACATAAGAATTATTATGATATTGCTTCAATTAAAAAAAATTATTATTTATTCATCTCATTTTATTATCGATGAAACTAATATAAAACTGTCATATATGTACATGCTATATTAATTATTAAAATTCTTTCAAAAAAATGCGTTCGCTTGCGGTAAATTCGTATTTCCCACTCTTCTTTTAGTGCCGGAAATTGCATTTTGTAATTTCAAATTATTCGTCTATTATATTCATTAATTATTTTACTTACTCAATTTTGAACAATTTTTCACAAATATTAAACTCAAATACAAAATCTAATACTTCAACATAATGTTGTGCTATGATTTCGATCAACTGTATAAACATATATATGCACAAATATTCCATCACGAGTGGACGTCACAGCATTCCTGAGGGAGCAGTAGTGAGGACCCAATCGCGTACTAATGCAATACAAGTCGTCTCTTTCACTATCAAATATTTGCGGTATTCCTGAGGCGATAAATCAATACATTCGTAATAACCTTCATATAGGCATGAAAAGAATAAATTTATATGCAAACCTCCCTCTCTCTCTCTCTCTCTCTCTCTCTCTCTGTCTGTCTGTCTCTGTCGGCTATAACAGATCCAAGGGACCTAAGCGACTCGAGTTCCATAGGATGGTACGTTCAGTTCTCACTATAAAGAAGACGTTCATGTAGTTAGTCCACTGTACTATTATAATTCGTCGTTTATTCATTCTGAATTCGTCCACTGTACGTACACTGGACGTTCATTCAGTGATGTAAAATGGACGCACCGCGCATTATTCATCCATTCATCCATTGTATTTACATTCCACGTACTCGATGGACGTACATTCTATGTATATATATAGAGTAAAGGCATAGAGTTGCAATTAAACTAACATATATATCAACTACGCCCCATATATATATACATATTCCAAATCAAATTTTGACTCAAATTCGAAAAGCACACGAAATTCAGTTCCTCTTGAATGGTTTTGCGCAAAAATATATTTGACGGGATAGATAGTAACTATAGAGAAGAAAAATGGAAGGAAATGGATAATGGCTCAGACAGAACTAAACTTTCTGCGGAAAACGAAAGTTCAGAAAGAGAATACAATTAAAGATTGACCCCTCTAATCTTCGAAGCTCCAATCTCGAAAGGTCCTCTCACATCGAAAGCAATTAAGAGTTACTTGAACTTGAAAGTGAATTAATAAAGCTCCTGCACCGTTCGAGTAATGTTATTATTGAAAATCTTAGCACATCGATCCCCGCAAGCCGAAGTAATTAAGGGTTGAGTACCTTCGCGAATTTGCGGTTACTTTTAATCTCCACATTGTCCCTTCAATCCCACCTAAGCTGCCGCCTGGACGATCGACCACTGTCTGGTCGATGATGCTGACAAGATTGTCTCATCGCAGCCGTGGTTACGACCAACCACGATATATATATATATATATATATATAGTCGCTATTGATTAAAGGTCTTTTGGCAACAAATTCTTCGTTCTCGGAAATAGATTTGTCAAACTGTTTTCGATAAAATTTTGTAAGCCGATATATATATATAGGTCAAACAGGTATAAGTGATTAAATTTTGATGATACACCCATGACAAAAGTGATCATTGATATGCATTTATGTTTGACGTAAAGAAATCCTTATAGGATAATTATTGTACGAGTTCTACTTTAGCGCGCTTGTAACGAATTACGAATTTAATTAAAAGTATTGAAAGACATTCATATTAACAGTTTTTCGATTGGTACTTTAAGATAAACGAATCCATTTTTATCCGCAATGCTTTTCTATTTGTTCATACGAAAAGAAAATTTGATTCTTCAATCCACGCAAATACATGTCTGATTCATGCAGACTGTGTATACATTCCTGTTCGTTATTACGAATTGGCAACTGTAAATTTAAATCCACGTGAATCGAAAAATAATAATGAAATTAAATAATCGAGCTGTTAATGCGTTTCTATATTTGCCGATTTTTGAATATGAAAACATATATTTCAATTAATTAATATCCAAAAATAATATTCTCGATACAATCGCCCGATCATAATGCGTTTTAATGCATATTTCAGAATATGAAAATTTATATTTCAATTAATTCGAATACAAAAATAATATTATCGAATAAAAGTGACCTATTAATGCATTTCAATCAAAATTTCTGAATAAGAAAATGTATTTCTATTAAATCTAGGTGTTTCATTTTAATCCGACGACGCAGATACGTAAAAATGAATGATATCAAAAAATGACCTTTACAAAAGTTGAAGGGGATAGAGGGGGCCATCAATGGTACCAACAATCTTGACCTTAAACTCGATTTTCAAGGTTATTTCAAGGTCAGAGTGATTTTTTTAAATGGGAACCCCTATATTTTTTATCCCGGATTTGGAAAGAGCGGAAAATTTTACGTTCAAAATGATACTTATACGATATTTTCAACAAGGTCATGGCAAGGTCTAATGAAGGTAAAATTTGCGAAAACTGTTGAATAACCTTAAAAATCTAGTCCAATATCTCGGTGGCTGGTACCAGAATGTGGCTCTCTCCATTCCTGACATCATTCTTCCAAAACATTTTGCTGTTTCCCACCTCTGTGCCGAGCTAACATCCATAATT